>JAZHYW010066824.1:0-100631 GCA_037355805.1 Ixodes ricinus
GCCGAGCTTACGATGATGACGTTTAGCCAGTACGTGCGGAATTTTTCAGCATCGGTGCGATTCCGCTACGAGCAGAAAGTTTTGATATGCCGCTAAATTATAATGCAAAAAAAAATGTTGTGTCGAAAAAAAAAAGTTGTATGCGCGTCGCAAAATTTGACGAGCGGCTCTAGGAGTCACCTGTAGAAAAATTGTTACAACTTTGCGAAGTATGGTAAAAAATGCAAGGTTACCGTCATAATCTAAACCCTGATGGAAGGATAAATCAAATAACGGAAAAGCGTTTCGCGGACGGCACAAACCGATGCCCCGGCAGCGCAGTCTCGGCGAGCTTGCATGCCTCCTCCTACACGGCGCCGGTCGCCCCCGGAGACCGCCTTGATCTCCAGACACCGCGCGGTGCCAGCCACCACTGCTGGAACCCCCCTATCCCCCCCACTCACGGATTAAGCGCGACAATGGGACGACGAGCTAGCGGGCCGGTGAGACGACGCTCCTGACCGCCCGACTCTCTTCTATTTCTATCTCTTCCCCCACTCACCCCCACTTTTCTCCCCTCACCCTACCCCAAGAGTCAGTGACAAATGCGCCTAGCGCGCGTACACGATTGACTCTATTCCCCCCCCCCTCCTCCTCCCCTAATTTCACTTCAACGCTTACAACACCACACGGAGGCCGCCGCCGACCGCCGTGTCGCCCGGCTCGCGGCGCGACACTCGTCCGCACTCGAAGTTGCGCTCGAAGCGTGGAAACGGCGCGATGCAACGAAAGGCAAAGGGCATCTACACCACGAACGGGCAAAAGCCGATGCAAAAACGTGCGCGAACGTAAACGGTAGAAAAGTGCCGTCGCTCGCCACTATGAAATAATCCGCGACCGCATCCCTTTCCTGCTGCTCGCACTTTCTCTTACTTGACGGCTACTCCGTCCCGCAGGACATGCCGACGAAACGATCGTGGGAATACGGCGAAGGGCCGTCAACACCACCGGCGTTGTTGAGCGGAAGTTGGTTCACTAGGCCTAGGTACGACCAAACCGACAGAAGATGAACATCAAAATCAAAGCACGGGCGGTAACTTTGAGCGATTTCTGCCCCGCATAGATCTACATGCAGCGCTTTCACTCGCCACCACGGTCACATACAATTTTTTAACCCTTTAGCCACCGTACGTACCTGAACCATGCCGCCAACCACGCCGACGACGTTGTCGCGCTCGCCATTCTTGTTTGCTTACCTTTTCCGGCTTTGGATTGGATGCTGGATCGGCTTTTTAGCAAAGTCTATCAACAGCTGGCTGGATGCTGGGTGAGGTCTGTTCTATTCGAAACACGAAGTCGCAAATATATAAACGTGCTACTGTCCTACTCTGAAGAAAAAACAAAAACAGAAAAAAAAACGTGAACAGGAAGGAATACACGACGTTTCGACGAAGTGCACTCTGGGAACTAGTTGGCCACTCAGTTTCGGTTTCGATTGAGCAGCTTCCTTTCATGCTATCACGCCGTGACCGAATGCGACGCTTGCGTTTTCGATTATCTGACTTTGCACGAATGTACAATACATTCCCGAAGCAGCACAGATGTCCTGTGAGCGTCCACAGGACATCCCTGGGACGTTAGGACATCCTAAAGACGTTCACAGGACGAAGTGTGCTACTAGGGTCATTCTCGAACGATACAAAACGAAAACTGGGGCGATTTCCTTGGTTCCCGAAACACCGGATATTGTGCGTGCGTGTGCAAACATAGTAAGACGTGGCTTAGTCACCTCACCCACGAGTGCATCTTTGAGCTTAATTTCAAATATCCCGTCTAGTACCAGTGAACTACAAACAACTGAAATTTGGTCACCTTGAGCCTTACACGCAGTGGCGTCACGAGGGTCAGCGGCACCCGGGGCGGTAGCCCGCCACGACCCCCCCCCCCCCCCCCCGGCTCGCTCTAGCGTGGCCCGCTAGAGCGGAGATGGGAGAATACATGAAGATCGACGCAACACGGCTGATTAAAAAATAAACGGCGAGTTCACACTTTTCAAAACTAGTCTGTCGTGAAGTTAGTAAAGCACTAAACACTTTATCAAAGTTTTAATAATATCAGATGCGTGTGCAAATTTTGGGAAGGCAATTTCCAAGGCAATGGCGTTTGAAGCAGACGATTTTCGCACGCAGCGGAGATGGGCTTTTCGGGTTGGCCGGAGCGGGTCACGTGAACGCTGTGACGTCGCCGCGTCGTCTACTGCATGATGACAGCTCATGCAATTAAAAAAAACAAAAAAACGTCCTTACATGGCACACAACTCAGTGCGAATTATTCAAAAATGTTCCTTTATTATGTCAAAAACTATTGCCGCTCCGTATACCTCCACAATATTGAAGAAACAACGATTTTCTCACGTTCCCCATGCATTTCTGACCGGAGTTGGAACCTCCGCGGGTGTTCGCCGCTAGTCGCCGAGAGACGGCGTTCTAGATTGCGCTACTCTAGAGTTCCTGTATAGGCTCCCTACGGGAGCCAGAGTTGCGCGTTCATGCATGGCATGTGGATTCAGCTCCTCACGTGACTGAATTCGGCGAATAGCAGCGCCGCGCGTTCGAGGCGCGCGGCGCGCTCAAAAGCAGGGGAACGTACTGTCGGAGCGCGTGCAACGTCTACTTTGCTGCACGACACTTGATCCGGCTCCTCACGTGATCGGATCTCGGCGAATAGCGGCGAGGGCGGCACGCGGCACGTGGAATCAAACGCGCAACTCTGGCTTTCCGTAGCGGAACTCCGCCTATACAGGACACTGCGTACCGCCCTAGCTCTGTCTCTTTCAGCCAAGGACGCTGATCATAGCAGCTCTAGAGCAAAGGCATGGTCTCCGAAAGCTGTTTTGGCCAAGGCTTTAGGCCGAGATTGGAGGAACAAACTGTCGCAGTCTCGACGGGCCTGGAATTTGACTTAGAGACAATATTATAAATCAGTAAAAAGCTATATTGATTAAGCCCAGATGAGCATTGTAAAATAGAGTTGACGCTCCAAGTTAGAGTAATAAGCGAGAAGTAATCAAAGGTGGATTAATACATATACTTTATTTCGAAATTCAGCATATAGGCAATTGCGACTTACGATAAGTGTGACCCAGAAAACTCACCAGGCATAAATCAAAGCGCACAGGAACTCTGGAATATTCGCGATGCCCAAAGTTCATATCTGGGAGTGTGTCATCACACGGACGGCATAAAGTACGCTCATATGAGGTAGTGACTTATTAGCACGCGAACAAAAAGAGGGGAAGAAGAAGAAGCGAAGAAAGGAGCTGTCGGCGCGGGCATGTTCGTCTGTTCGCTTGTACAGTTGCTTTCAGCCGGAGCGGAGGAAAGCAAAAACAATGCCCCCACGCACCGCTTGCGCCACTGAAGCCGCGTTCGAGATTCTTCTATACTCCGTCCACCCCTATGCTGACAGTGCACTGAAAGCTGCATGCCCGCTGGACCAGTCAACTCCCGGTCTTTTACCATGTGATCACACCCTCTCTGCATATTCACGCGTGGAGAGCGAGATCTGGAGATAAGAGACATGCGGTTGATTGGTCCGGCGAACAGGCAGCTTCCACCGCTCTGTCAGCTTCCGGGTGAACCGAGCATAGAAAATGCCCTTTTCGCTTGGGCGTCGGGCGAGAAATACGATGCGGTGTTCTCTCTTTCCGGTATGTTCGGTGCTCGTGGCGCCGTCGCGTCTTTAAGCGCGCTTCTGCCCGCACTGGTAGCAGCTTCTGCCCGCACTGGTAGCAGCGGGCCTGCTGGTAGCGGGCCGCGGGCCGGACCACATTATAAGCACCATGGCCAGCCGCGGGCCGGTCAGAAGGCCTCCGCGGGCCGGATCTGGCCCGCGGGCCGGGGTTTGGAGAACCCTGCTCTAGAAACAGGGGCAGCCGTCGGCTCGTCGCTCGCCCAACTCGGCTGCTCTGTTGCCGTGGTAACCAGGGCCTGCTCGCGTATGCCACGTGGTAGCGGGAGGAGGTGCGTACCGAGGACTCCCATTAGTTGTCGCGCGGCGCGCGCGGGCTTTTGGGATTTTTGCAAAGGGTCTATTGCATCCTACGGCTCGTACAAAAGTACTTGTAGTTGTCTTCATCGGGTTTATATAACTGTAAGGAAAAATAAATATTGTCTCAACGTCGGGGTCACAGTTAATCAAAGAGTAATAATCAACATTTTTGTCAAAGCATGAAGTTCCGATCAGAACTTCAAGCTTACAGCAAGATAGCAATGGGAACCGAAACTGTTAAAAAGCGAGGGCAGACGCTATGAAAGCGGTGGCAGCGCGTGCCACTGGGTGGATCGCTTACTGAGGCCGACCGCTCAACGACCACTATACTTCGTTTCAGCTAAAGTCCAGACGCAGCCGATGCTACAAGCGCGAGCATGTAGCCCTGAACAGTGCTTGCACTGCACGAGCGCGCGTGCTTGGCAGGGACGCTGAAAGCCAGGAGCTCGCGCTTCTAGCATCGGCTGCGTCTGGACTTAAGCTGAAACGAAGTATAGCGCGGAGAGCTCGGCATCTGCCTGGGCAAAGGGCTGGATCGCGCATCCCCGCTTGGTCGCTGCAGCTGCAGCGCGAGAGTGAAGCCACCGGTCGGCCATCTTGCATGTTGAAAAATCGCGTTTCTGGAGCGTTGCGGAGGCTGGTGGCAGCATGCTCAAGACACGTTTTCTACTCGTTGGTAGTCATTCGTCGAAGAAGCTCTTTAAAGCCCTGTGTAAGCCGTGAGACTTGCCGTTGAGAACACGTGGAAATTTTTACGGAAGCGCAGTGCCGCAGTAAAAATGCCCAACTCATCGAAAGCAAGTTTCGCCATCACGATGCAACGCGCAGGTCACGAGTGACCCGCGCGTTGCATCATTGGACTTCTCCCATAATGCAACGTGCGGGACCCTTGTGACGTCACACGTGACGTCACGTTTGACGTCATTATAGGAAACGTCCTATAATGCAATGCGCGGGTCACGAATGAGACGGCACATTGCATTATAGGGCGTACCCATAACGCAACGCGCGGTTACGCCGACGGCGACGCTGGCGTCGCCGACCCGCGCGTTGCATCATGAGACGCTTCCCATAATGCAATGCGCGGGTCACAAATGAGACGGCGCGTTGCATTATGGGACGTTTCCCATAACGCAACGCGCAGATACGCCGACGGCGACGTTCGCGTCGCCGTCGCCGACCGCGCGTTGCGTCATGGGACGCTTCCCATAATGCAACGCGCGGGACCCTCGTGACGTCACACATGCCGTCATTATGGGAAACGTCCCATAATGCAATGTGCGGGTCGCGAGTGAGCCCCGCGCGTTGCATTATGGGACGTTTCCCATAATGCAACGCGCGGTTACGCCGACGGCGACTGCGACGGCGATGCCGCTCAAGCCGGAAACGGGCGCCTAAGAGATGCGCTCTAAAAAATTAATAGATGTAAACCAAATTAAATTTTCATTCCACAGCCATGTTTGATCCCGTCCTATTTAACAAAACTGAAATAAGCCTTTGTTAACTGGTTTAAGGATGACGCGGCGTTAATATTAGGATAAATATAATATTAGGTGTCACCTTTTAGCATATTGAAGACATGTCCAACCTAACGGTCATTTATAACCATCATATAGTTTCTATATCAGCGAAAAAGCTATGTCGGTTACATATCAAAACTTGCACGGCTCGAATGGCCTGTGAAAGCAGCGAGAAAACGATGTCGGCCAGTCACCGGGAACTCCGTGGCTGAACTGGCCGGTGATTACAGAAAGAAAACGATGTCGGCCAGTCAGCGGAAACTCCACGGCTAGACTGGCCGGTGACTACAGCAAGAAAACGATGTCGGCCAGTCACCGGAAACTCCATGGCTAGACTGGCCAGTGACTACAGCAAGAAAACGATATCGGCCAGTCACCGGAAACTCCATGGCTAGACTGGCCGGTGACTACAGCAAGAAAACGATGTCGGCCGGTATCGGGAACTTTCCGGCTGGTACTGGCCAGTTTAGACAACGAGTCCCCGATATCGGCCGGGGTCGGTTTCTTACCGGCGTCCCTGGCCGGGATCCGCCGTACAGCTCCCGGTACTGGCCGACGTAATCCCAGTATCGGCCGACATGGTGTGCTACCTGGGTATATGCGCGAGTGTGACCGCCGCACCCACAGGCTCTTGCACGGTTAGCTATATTCAAGACAACAAATTTAATCCTCCAGGACAAGCTTCTCTCGCATTTGTTGTGAAGTGTGGTGGATGAACTCTGCGGATTTAAATAGATAATTTTGTTCAGCAGTTTCCGCTCAATTTGTTTGTAATAGGTTTTTCTCCAGCGATACTCTTTACGTGCTTTGTGGTGAGCAAACTAATAAAGCGAAAATATTATTAATCTACACAAATTCAATACATCCAATTACATTAGTGTGGTGATGTGCCGCAGCATTTAACGCCGTGTTAAATTGCTATACATCTACTAAGTGCGAGTTTTCTTAAATTCAACAGTATTGACACAGATATCCTATTCTCAGAACAAGCATATTTTTATTTGCGTGCCCTAGGAGCGTTTTAGTCATTCGCTCCTAGGACACGCCAATGCTTGGTTTTTCTCTGGTCTGCAACAGGAAATCCAAAGTCAGTGCCATACTTGAGCTATAAATACCAATGTAAATCCTAATTTGGGGATTCGGCGCATGCCAAAGTCTGGCTTTATTTTATCCGCCACAGGAGCGCCAAAGGGCCATACTTCAGCCATAACTACCAAAGTAAATCCAAATTTCGTAATTCAGGGCATGCCAATGTTTGCTTTTTTCTCTGGCTAGCCACTGAAATATCAAATATGTGTCAAAAGTGCAACAGAAAACTCAGTGGCCTGACGGAGCTTGGCATTTCTCTAGTGAGCCACAAAAGTGATCAGATCGCATGCTTCAGAACAAAATTTAAATAAATATTAATTCGAACCATGATAGTCAGATGTTATCATCTCCGTTCCCAAGCAGCACGGCGTAACTTGGTAGTGTCTTGCCAGTGCCGGCCGGAAATCTATTTCAATATCAATGATATGTCCAATTTTGCAGCACAGGTCGTTATCCGGCAGCCACTGGTGTACCGTCGTTTTGGCACCGGCAAGGTTTGGAGCAATATCATGTGAATGCTCCAAGATGCGGCTGCTCTGTATTGGTTAGGACGTCGTGCAAGTCTGCTTTGTATAGCCCGTTGCTGCATATCAATCGGATTAGCGGAGAAATAAAATTGTTTTCAATCGCCTGAGAAGTTTAATAACTACTATGATTACAGACAGCTTCTTATCGACAAAGTTATGAAAGTGATACTTCTCTGTAAAACAAAATCAAATGATTAAATAATATCGTCAGTATTCAGGCCAAGCGAAATTCATGAATAAAACACGAAGGACTGTAAGGACTGAGAGGAAGCGGGCCTACTATCCGAAGCATGCTTGCCGTGCACTAACTTATAAAAAAGCGATACAACGCAATCCTTGATAGATTCAAACTCGGCTAGGACAGCAGTGCATCAACAACATACCCTTACAAAAATGATCAATGAGTTTCAAATGAGTTTTGTATTCAGTTGAATGAATGACTTTCAATTGAAACTCGTTTTATTTTTTTGTAAGGGTGTCGAAAAACAAGGAGGACGCCCACATTTAACGGAAGTCTTGCTCTCGCCAGAGAAGCAGTTTGTTATCGAAGTGCGTACATCAAGCATACCACAAGAATTATATTGACATCGACAAAGAAAACGGCCATTACCGAAAGTTTGGCATAAATACACTCTGGCCAGCTTACGACAAAAAACCACGTCCGCGACTGCAACGCACAAAAGCTGCAGAACACTGAAAGCGCTTTTGGAAAACCGAGCCTACGTCCGTGACACCCTACGCATATCCATAACTTGGCAAACCACGAAGACTACGGAACCAGTGAACATATCGGCGCGTCAGAACGAATCACATGAAAAATTTTCGTTCACGTGTTTTTGACCTACGCGTTCTACGGAGAGAGGTGGCACGTTTCGCTCCACCTCACTGATTTGCTTGAAGCGGCCGTCGCGTGCGTCTTCGTGCGGGTGGCGGACACGCGAAGCAGGCGAAGAGGCCCAAGACAAAGCGAGGTCCAAGGGAGATGAAAAATGCAGCTAAGCTCCCGCTCTACTTTTGAATGACTGACAGTATTGCGAGGGAAGGAAGGACAAAGTTAGTGTTTCGTAGCCGAGGCTTGGAATGCCACGTTTGGTCCGGTCGGGGGAACGGGGAGGGGGGGGGGTGAAAGATTGGGAGAAAAAGGAGTGCGGCGTTGATGTTGAAGGGCACAGAAATCAAAATGCACAATAAAACTTGCATGAACAATGATTCGGTGTATGGACTACCACCACGGACATGACACACATAAACACTCAAAATAAAAACAAAAAATGTTTTCACGGGCACGTTCTTTTTGTGACACATACTTTTTATAATGTTTCAACTAAAATATTTTTTTTAGCAGATGTGACCCGTATTTGTTTTTTAGTAATGCTTCCTCGAAGAGAAAAACAGAATGCTTCGTACAATATTGACGCCGTCAGACGCAATTTAGGTCGAGTTCGCGGACCGGCCCAGTCCAAAGACCAGTGGCCCCACCCATAACAACTGGAATGGCTCGACGTCTCGGCGAAACATCCTTGCAACTCTAGTGTATTGCTTTCGCAACATCCGGTGCGTATTGTAAGGTGTCTGACAAACCCTGGTAGTAGTGCGAGCAGACACAGGGCAGCCTCCGGCACCGTGTGCTCATTCAACATGGTCTATCGTCTGTGCGATGCCAGTAAGGCTCGGAGATGAAAGCTGCGCTTCAACGTCCTGTTTTCTCCTTCGTCCGTGTGCTATTCCGCCCCCGTCTAAAAACTCTGCAACGCTTGCTAGAGCGACCACGAAAACGGCTTTCAAGTGTTGCGTCAGGACCGAGTAACGGCCCATTGTAAGCGTCTGTCAACATGCGTCGATATGCGGTAAAATGAGACCGGGAGCACTAAAAGATATGAAGAAAAATATTTTTCACTTCTTACATCTTTTTTTTTCAAAGGCAATTGCGAATTTGCTTCGTAAAACTCAAGACGCACGATCAAAACACGACCAAAACTATTCGCTCTGGCATGCCAGCTGCACGTCACGACTTGAGAGCTTCTTGCATTGCGAAAGAGATATGACGGGAACGTCTAACTTGATGCGAGCCGAATGCCCGACCGCCTCCGGCCAAATGGCCGGCTAACTCTTACCTGTGAAGAAATCTTCTCTTTATTGAACGATAGTTGCAATCATGACGGTGCACAATCCACAAAGTAGCGGGGCCGCTTTTACGAAAACAAACATATTTCTTCAGCCTAAACAAGTGCGAACGATTGATTCAAGCCAGATCAAGCACCCTAGCTGACCCGGGAGGCTAGGCTTAGGCCTGTCCCGCTACACGAAAACATGAACCCGCATACTAAACCGTTATTTTGAGTTTACCTTTGTGGAGCTCTTTTCCATCTGTGACAACATAGGTGAGCTCGAATACGTCAGTTTGGTGAATTATTTCAATGTCACTGTGCCCAGCTAACATTATACTAAATACAAAATTTAAAGCAACAAAAGAGAGCCCTGGTCGATTTTATTGTTTACACTCTTTCCGCTAGCCTGCGCTGCGTCGCCTGTTGACCAGGATTACATGCCGCCTTTTCAAGTTCACTCTCCGACATTAATGATCTGGAGGAAACTTTCCGTCAAGCAAGCATTTGACAAAGTATTAGCGAGCAAGCAGTGCGGTAACATTAATTATTTATTTTTTATGCTTACCATTCAAATGTGCACTCTTATTAGTATGACTCCAGGAGAAATACATGGTGTATTTTTATTAAAGCGTTAGACAATTGTTTAAAAAATACACCCATTCAAGCAACACTAATGCGGCCTGTTCACATGAGTTATACGACCAGACAACCATATATTGCATGATAAATCAAATAATTGCGAGAGTTATATTTATTAAGCATTTATTTTGTGAAAAGACACATGTTTCCGATTCGAGACTTGCTGAGCGCCATCAAAATTCACTAAATTCATACATTTTAAAAACATTATGACATTGTTAGAAGCATCGGTAGTGCGCTAAAGTTGCCACTCGTGCGACATGGGCAAAGCGGGTGGAAGATTAGAGACGGGAAAATCCCGCGGGATCCTGTTTGAACCCATAGTCTTCTATCTGTTTCACGAGCAGTAACTTTAGCGCACCACCGTGTTTGCAACAATTTACAAGTCTAGAATTGACTGATTTTGTAGTTCCAGATGACGGCCAGCAAGTTTGTAATTGGAACCATGTTTCTACCTTTACCAATTAAAATGTAAATTCACACATTTCAGTTAATTAATTGAGTTATTGCTTCGATTAGCGCCCTAGACTACGCCCCGTATAATTTACGTGCATAGACCACATTTGTATACCTTTGAATGCTTTAAAATTGTATACAGTAAATACTAAAGAAACATCCTGTTATATATTCACATATGCATAGGAGTTTGAATAAAAGCTCTGAATGTACCTCATGTTTCACAATATTGTATGTTTGTAATAAAATCATTATCTTAGATTTTTTAATTAATCCAAACTCAAGATTTGGCTTAACGACGAAATCTCTTTCTTAAACAGATTTCAGAACTAACAGCGAAAATCTCTCAAAGAAACGCTTTAAGTGGGGAAAAATTCATTATGATAGAGCGTCAATAAGTGGGAAACAATATCGTTTACTGAAAGTCATGCTGACGGCGTTAGGAGGAGGACCTTATTAAAGTCAAGAGAAAGGACTAGTTTAAAAAATAGACCTGACGGCTTTTTGTGATTTGTAGCGGGATTCCTTAAATCAGATGATTGTTCATATTCTCATAAGTGAATGCAGATTCCCGTTTACCTTGACAAGGTTTCACACTCGTAATGGGCACTTGTTATGTCGTGTCGGTTCTGCATTTGTCCATTCCAAGCGCGTCAGCAACAAAGATAAACGGTGCGCGAACTTATAGATTTGTTTCACTTTTCGCAACAAAAATATCTGAAATGCAAGATCAATAATATTTTACAGTTTTTCTATATCTCGCATACCCCTACGTAAGTAATTAAGTAAAATTATAATTCGTACCTTGCTTCGGGGTGTGTTTGAAGAATGCAATTTTGGTGAGTTGGAAACGGAAATCAAGTTGATGTGCAGTTGTGGACCATTATTTGCGTAAACGTTTTTCTTGTTTTCTGAGCAAACTTGAATTTTCTTGGTAGGACTTGCCGCGCATATATGCTAATATATTCATTGTGGAATTTCATTGTGAAAGCTTAGAGCCAAATTAAATCTGTGCAGTTAGGTTTGATTCTCTTAAATATCCCATTTTTATTATTTAAATGTATCGTATGAACAAAGAAATGCCGTAATTTTGTGTTCAGTAATGTGAATACCAGCGGTCTTTCGTTGTATGATTTCCACGGAAGGTAAAAGAGGAATGGGACTCAGCAGAAGAAACAATTCACTATTTTAATTTCCCTACCCTCTGATACCTAAAATAAATCTTACACTGGCGGAATTGAATAAAACCAGCAACTCACTCTCAGTCGTTCTGTATCAACAATTTAAATAAGGCGAAATTCAGTTAAGTGAGCTTTCAGACAGGAATCCGTACATAGAGTCGCGATATGTCACACTTTCTACGCTATTCATTTCGGGAGTCTGAAAACACTAATTTAAAGTGCATGGAAAATAGAACACAACACGCTGACCAAACAATCAACTCAAGACAAAAGCAATATATAGAAAAGACTTGGACCTTTGAGAGGCTGCACTTCGGTGGCATGCGCTAGATATCTTGGTTAGAGAAGGTAGAATGATGTTCTTTCTTATCTAAGGTCGAGCCAAATTTCATCACGGCGGCGGAGAAAATTGAATTTGCTTTAACCCTAGATACTAAAGCATTGAAACTAGAAGAAAGTTTGCCAGGCGCGCAAGTACACGCCACCCACATTATTTTGCTGTTTCTGTATGTTATTCTTCACTTTCTATGTACACAGAACCAGACATTTCCTCCAGTGTTCATTTTTTTCTTGTCATTGAATATCAAAGCGATATCGTTGCTACTAGAAATCTTATAATCTCGCGAAAAATATCTCAAGAAAGTATTTTCATAATTAAATTCAACTTTTTATTTCAATGTTTCGGTAAAGGAGAGAGAAAGGAAGGAGACGTAATTGAGGGAGGCGTCTGTTTACTCTGAAATTGGGAAACTACGCGACGTCAACCGGCTGATTTCATCGCGAGATTTTGGGTGTGCGTTTGTTGTCGATTCCTGTTCGTAGCTTCCGCTTTTGATGGTTTTTCGCGCTTTCATCCTAGCAGTTCAAAAATAATTAGGGGCTTAGAGAAGTTAAATATATATCGGAATCCATGTTTTACATCTCAAATATTTGGATTCACTGAAGGCTTCCCATTGTTAGAACACAGTTCACTTTTCCCTCGACTGCCCTTCCTCAAAAATCGAGTGGATGGATTTTTGTTCTGCCACGAAGACAATGGAAGGAATTATGACTATGATATATGTACATATTAAGCAGTTTCAATATGTATGTATGCATTAACTAGTAGAACCATTCGATAATTTTGGAAGAGAAACAAGAACTAAAGTAACGAGGACAGAAAATTAAATATAGCATAAATGAGCTAAGAAGCTTCAATACATTTAACGCATCGGGCGCAACGATACGATTCACCATTGTATCCAATATCAGTTGCACTTAAGGTACAATAGAAATATGAAGTAATTTCGTTCCTCATGTTGGCAGCTCAAAGCAAAATTTACAGCTGAGTACTCGAAGCCGAAAATGTGTCAATTCCTTTTTCACAGGTATTGAGCATTTTGGAATCGTCACAATAAATTGTGGGATGAACGCAACGATGTATGCAAGTATAAATTTTGTCGAAACAAGTACGAGCAAAAATAGCTGTGAAAAATAGGTTGTGTTGTGTATAAGTTATCATGCACGCAAAGACGGCTTGAAGCCTTGTATGCTATTGGTTCAGACGCCAGAACAAAAAGACACCACGCAAAACAGACAGCTACTTTAGTGAACGCGCTATATTTTAGTGTATTTTTCTTTGAAGTAAGCCTGTTGATGGGCGGTTTGAGAAGCGAGATGTATTCAAATCTGATAATTAAGTATTTGTTAATTTTTGATGCCATAGTACTATCAATAATAATAATATAATAAGAATAGTAATAATAATAATCAAGACTCAAGAATAATTCTTTTTAGCTGTCCAGGAACGACCGCATGGTCGTTCCTGGACAGCTAAAAATAATTATTCCTGATTCTTGAATATTATTAATATTATTATTAATAGTAATATTGCATCAAAATCCTGGATACCCACATATGACCTTGATAGTAGCCCGCTTGAATTCGTCGAATCATACAAGTATTTAGGTGTTCATATTACTTCTGATCTTAGCTGGCAAATTCACATCAATTTCATTATTAACAATGCTAACCGTATGCTAGAGTTCTTAAAACGTAACTTTCACTCTATTAAGTTATTGTTCGACAAAACAATTGAGCGTTCACTTGCTTCGTCGATTTGGACCTGGTGTCGGAATTCTTGTTAACCAGTTGGAAATTATTCAAAATAACTCAGCCGGATTTATATACTCTAACTGCCAACGAGCTGCTAGTGTGTCGTCAATGAAATCTAACACAAGTCTTTCATCCCTAGCATCATGACGTAAAAATGCACGACTGTGCTTATTTCATAAAATTTTTCATCACACCACTTTACATGAATGACCTGTTAAAACCACCTTCTTATAGATCGTCACGGGTGGATCACCTTCATAAAGGAGGAGTAATTTCAAGCAATACTAATCTCTTTTTTATTCTTTCATCTGACGCACCTCTAATGACTGGAACCGCTTTCCCTCTCTAATAGCCACTATTAGTAATTTCGATTTGTTTCAACTTGCTTTGCAGAATCTACCTGAATGACTTCATGTAATAGTAGTAGTTTAAGTCAGATATATTTTATTAATTTTTTGTATATATGTCTATGTGTACGATAGCGGACGGGATATTTTTGAAGTGTTTGAATTGTTTGAATCCACTGTTATTTTTTGTGATTTCCTTTCGTATTGCTTCCCCAATTTTCATTCCATGCTTACTTCTCACTATTTCCTCTACCACTCCCCTCTAGAATGCTTATGCCTTAGAGGTATGTATAAATAAATAATAAATAGAGGGAATACATCTATATCCGCGAAACTCCAATGACCACGGTGTCGACGGCTTTTGCTAGTTGGAACTTGCTCAAGGCGCACAGCTTCGGGGTGTTTTGGTTAGAGCCGGGAGAGGTGGCCACCGCTATCTATTGCTATATATTCCATCAAGGCAGCGTAAAGAGCCGTCTCTGCTTCCTTGGCCTATTCTATATTTCGGTGCGTCAGCGGCAGCCCCATCTCCCGGCGGAGCGCTTGAGCTCAACAGAGTGAACATCGTCATACGCATGCGTTCTCTCAAAAACGGACTCTCCTTAGTTCCAGGGGAGGAATTATTATTGTAGGCTTGAAGTCTAATGCAAAAGACCGGAGTAGAATGCATTCTCATAGTAAAGTGTTTCAGCATCTGCGACTTGATAGCTCTCCCAAATTCTTTGTCGACAAAACAAAGCGCAGAGCTGTTTACAAAAAAAAAAAAATTCAAGATTTGTTTTAATGAAACGGCATTAGTAATTTTTACGTGTGCATTTTTTAGGTTGGAAAACACTGTGTCATACGTAGTCTTTGCATCGAATGATTTTCTTTTTTATATTTTGTTACTTTAGCATCGAGTTTCTTGCTTTTTTATTTTCTTTGTAGCAATCCTCACTTATGGAAGACATCCACCTGGAGGTCCTGGAGCTAAATAAATGAAATGAAATGAAAATATCGCACCCCCCCTTTCTTTTATATTACTCGTATTCAACAAATAAAAGCAAAACAAAATTATATGTAGCAATATAGGAACGCGAGACGAGATCGAATTATTTTTCTTCTTTCGGAAAAGGTTGTCTAAAACTGTTGCTTCTAGGTTTGCAGCTTGCCCGATTTTGCTACAAATTCACGACACTGGATTGCCGTGGTCGTCTTTGCCACACGCGATTCGATTCGGGCGGTGAAAAAACAGATGTTCATCGCCAAAGGACCAGGAGCATCAATATTGATCGGACATGTCCCTCGCTTCTGCTCCGCTCGCATGAACCCCTAAACGACATGCACACAGTAGAGGCCCAGTCTGTCCTCTGAGCAAACTAGGGCCACTGAGCGGGCTGGCGTGCCAGACCCAGTAGGCAAAAGAACAGAGAAGCGCTCATTAAACGGAGCAGGAGCGGGCCAAACCGAACCAGGCAAATAGTTCATCGACGTGGAGGTTTCGTGACAGGAGCCGTAGCGGGCCTATTTGGCAGATGAACCGGGCCGGAAGCCGAAAGTCGGGAGTTTGAGGCCCTTTTTTGTATCCTTGCCGCATTTCTTTCTTTTTTTTCTATTCAAGAGTTGGGGATGTGTTCGGTTGGGCCGAGAAAACGAATCCAAGTCAAAAGCCTAACCGAATGGGTCTGCCTCTAGGGGCACGACGACGTGAACGGTACCAACCCCGAAATTAGTTTTCCATGCTTCTTAGTTTTACTATGTTTTACCTTTCAGGAACCTTCCGTGTTCGCTTATTTTTCTTCCTCCGAGTCACAATGGTGTGCGCACACGTTTTTGTCTTTTTTTTTTTTTCAATATGGAGACGTTTCTTTTGTATACGCCTCCGGAAGCTTTTGTTTCTGCGGATGTTATTTGGCGCTCCTGACGTGCTGATCGTCCGGCCATTTTGTGTTTTGTGACCTTCCACAAATGTATTTGTCCTGTCCGCACGATCTTAACCTTTTATTTTAATTTTTTTGTTTCAAAACATCTTTCTGTATTCTTTTTTGTTCAAATTGTGGAAAAAATTAAATATTTGCGGTGTGTTCTTCAGTTTATCCATGAATTTGAGAGTCAGACTTGCTCTCAACTTCAAGCAGTACAAAACAGTTTTTGTGTTTTGTTTTCCTTAAATTCGACTGCGGATAACCTTTTTTATACATTATCTCAAATAAACTTCGGTAATTAAGTCTGTTCGAGCAACGTCTTAAGAGAAAGAACGCAGAAAACGTTTCGCGCGGTCACTGTATAATAAATACTTATAAAAAAACACGCATATCTGGCCTATTCAACCTGCACTTTGCAGAGTTTTTCTCTGGTGTTTTGCGAGTTGTGTCAGATTTAGAATGACTTCGAACATTGTGATATTTTTCAATAATACCCTAGACATTCACAACGCAATTCACCATGAGCAGAGACCCCATTTCTTGATCTTGTGCGATCATATGGGTGTATTTCCTAGTTCACGCTTTTGACAGAATTTTTTTTTTAATTTATGTTATCAGACAGAATTATGTGAATGACCATTGTAAAACTTCCAGCATGCACAGCTATTTGAGCTGGAAGCTATCTTACGTAGCACACCAGAGAAACGCCCAACTTGGCAAAAGTGTGGAAACGTAAGGGCCATCTTTGGCTCAGTTAGGCTTTGCTCCCCTATTGAAAAATCAGGCAAAACCTTCCAGTGACATCCGGTGAACCTCCAATGATATCCGGTGAAAGCTGGTCACGTTTTACCCGTTTTCACACGACACCAGCGTAGTTTACAAGTCTTTGCTGGAATATTGGCCTGAATTTAACCCGCAGCCACTTTGCTTAAAAGCTTTACCGGAAACGAGTGACTCGTTTCCGGTAAAAACGGCGAAACAAGAAACCCGTTTCCCTGTTTACTGAACTTCACTGGAAGCCGACGCGAGTGGAAGGGGAAGCCGGACAAGTCCCCACGCACTCTCTCCATCGCATTGGGTCCGTAAAAAAAATATAAAAAATATATAATTTTTTTTTCAAGAAAACCGTTTTTTTTTTTGTCACTCAGCAACGGCCACGACGGATGCTCACTGTCGGCTTCCCGTTCCATATTTGTGACCTGTATCTTCCAGAGCAGCTGGGTGTGCGGATAAACAGAAAATATCTTTCAGTGACCTGTTTCTTACGCCTCTATGTGCGTACGGCTTCAGTAGCATCCTGTGCGCGAAAATGACGTTGGAGACGCCGTGACAGCATCAGTGATGACACCGCGACTGTGCCCGGGATTTCTCAACGGCGGCGGATGTTCCTTCCGCGCGTTCGTGGTTTTCGCTAAGCGTGCTACTGACAATGTGTATGTGTCCGCGTGGTGCACCTGCTCGGTTTTATTAGTTGAACTACCGTACATCTAGGAATATACCCAGCGGCATTGTGAGTACCTTGAAATATTTTTTGCGACAAAGAACTCGGTTGTTCCTAATAGGTCTGATTGCTTTTTTCTACAGCTGTGCAAATTGTTTCACTGGTATCTACACTGTACAACAAAGACAATGAACTTTCAGGTCTATATGGACTAACTGCACTTTAATTGTTACCGAATCGTCCAGCACCTGGTAAACATATACCACCTACGGTTCAGCATGCTTCTTCCTAAGTGCCTTCAGTTGACGTCCGAAAAAAATTAAGACGGTAAGTTCCGGTGAATTGCGTCAAATTTGGTGACTTCCAGAAAATTCCAACTTCACTGGAAGTGAAAAAAGTCCCATAATCCAGTAAAATATTTTTTACTGGATATAAAATTCCGGTAAAAAAATCTTTTTCAACAGGGTCTATGACGCTTGTCAGTGCCAAAGTACGTTGCTTAACTATAGACATATGTTGGGCTTTCCTAGGACAAGCCAAGGTTTGGCCACTCTCTGGTCTGCCACAGCAGTGCCAAATATGTGTCAAAACTGCCAAAGAAAGCCCAGAACCCTGCCAAAGTTTGACATTTCTTTGGTGTGCCACAAAGAATTCTCTGTCGCGTGCTCCAGAGCAAAATTGAATAATCGTTCGAAACATGATTTTCAGATGTCATAATCTCCGATCCCACGCAAAACGGCGATACTTGGCAGTGTCGTTATAGTACCCGCCGAAAAACGGTTTCAATATCAGCCAAATGTTCAGTGTTGCTTCCACCTCTCGATATCCGGTCGGTATTGGCGTACCGTGGTTATGCCACCGACGTGGTATTGGCGCAATATCGTGCAGATAGAGACGGACAAACGAAATAGTGTTTGAACGCTTCCAGAATTTTATTAACCAGCTAATATTACAAACAGCTTATTCCTAACAGATATACAAACGTTAGATTTCTGTAAAGCAAAAAGCAACCTAATAAATATAATTAACACTCCTTTTATGCCAAGCAAAACTCCTAAATCAAACAGGAATGACTGTAGGGATCGAGAGGAAGCAAGACTACTTAAAGAAGCATGCTTGTAGTGTACATACTAATAAAAATCATTACCATGTAATTTCAGATAGATGCATAATTTGGCTCGGGCAGCGCAGAGCAACACGAACAAAGGGTTAAGAAAAACAAACGTCGCCCACATTTAACTCAAGCCTCGTTGTCGCCGAAGAGCAGACTCTTATCGAAGCGCGTCCAACAGACGCAGCACAACATTTCCATCGACTCCGACGAAGAAAACGGCCATTTCGAAAAGTTGGCACGACCATATTCCGGCTGTTTACGACGAAAAATCACGACATTGACCGAACCAACGCTGCAGAACACCGAAGAGTGCATTTCGGAACCGGATCCAGGTGACCCCCTAGCCATCTCCATAACTTGGCGAATAGCGAGTACTGCGGCCCCAGTTATTATATCAGCGCGTCAGAGCGAGTCACGTGACCACTTTGCGTCCAAGCGTTTTGCGCTACGCGTCCTACGGAGAGGTTACGCTTTTCAATGCACCCCTCTATCTTGCTTGAAGCGGCCGTCGCGCTCGCTCTCAACCACATGAAGACACAAAAGGAAGCGGGTAAGCTTAACAAAGGCGAGGTCCAAGAGATTTTGACAAGGAAGCTAAGCTTCCTCTGCATTTTTGTTTGACTGAATGGAAAGGGAAGACAACGGTAGTGTTTCTTAGCCGAAACCCGAAATGTCATCTTTAGTTTTTTTTGTTTTTTTTAGTGGGACAGGGGGAGGGGGTTGACAGATTGTGAGAACCAGGAGTGCCAAATTCATGTTGTCAAATGCTTTAAATTTACCTTACTCATATCGTCACCGACAGGATTTTATTAAAAAGAAAGGCTCAAACGTTCCTCTGAGTGCCAAGCGGGCGCGGTACTACAGAGCCACGGCCTGTTCTGCTTTTTGTTATTGCTAGGCTGTAACAGTTCTGAATCACAATAAAGACACGCACAGAGAACCAGTCACTTTTTAACGCTTCGCCTAATAATTGTATGTGTTGAGGAGACGTGCACAAATACGTCTCGCGCATCACTCGCTTGATGGCAGCAGTTGCTGTGACGTCGAACGTCATACGTCGTACGACGTATCCGGGTATTGATGTGCTCACCTACGCGCTTGTACAATAATCCTCGTAAATGTGCAGTGGCGAAATCGCACTGTCTGGTCAAGCCGCGGCAAAACATTCGGCCCACTGGAGAAATCAAGATACACCCAAAGAAGAAAAAAATGTTGCGAGCGAAGTTTAATTTTATAATTATTTAATTAAGGTGTCAACCCCCACGTACCACCAATACGTCATCGGCCATTTCCCTCCAAAGATAAATAAACCATCGCCAATGGTGTACGTGCCCTGATTATACTTACCTCCGGCATTTGTTATCGAATCAAGGTCACAAGATGACAGATGCTAAAGGCTCTGTTACACTCGGACATCGAGTGTATACAAACGCGCCGTAGCACAGCGCACGCATATACTAATTGGTCGTAGATATCGAGTTGCCCAATGAAAGGCGGACGTTATGCGCTACGCTGCGGTTGCTGCACTCAACGTCGGAGTATACCAGAGCCTTAACCGTACTACCAGACAGTGTAGAAAACTCTGACACTTGCTTGGAGACTTGGGACCGAAGACGCCAGATGAGCACCGAACGTTAACACAGGAAGCCTATCTCTCGCACTGGTTAGGCAGTTTAGGTCCAGAAAGGCCTAAGACAGCTGAACAATCAGAAAATGATGGCCAACTTCTGCACTTCTTTGGCGATTTGGGCGAAAAGACGTAAGACGGGAGCCGAACTGCCAGGCAGTAAGCCTAACTCTGGCATTTGTTAGGTGATTTCGACCAAAAGAGGCCAGATGATATCCAAACTACCAGGAAGTGAAGCCTCACCCTTGCACTTTGGCGAATTAGGGCCAAAGTACCCAGACTTTTACCAAAGAAGTACAGATTTGGCTCATCTCTGGCTTATTCGGGATCATTGAGGCGCAAAACTCCCAAACAACTGCCAAATTTTGTCCCAAAGCTCTGTGCTACCTGGGCCCAGGTAGCACGCCAGAGAAACGCCCTACTTGGGCAAAAAAGTGGCAAACCTAAGGGGCTAACTTGGGTTCAGTTAGGTTTTGCTCCATGGTGCTTGTCATTGCAAAACTACGTTGCCAAACTACAGCCCTATTAGGGCAATACTATGGACCTGCCAAAGTTTGGCTTTTCTCCGGTCCGCCACAGGAGTGCCAAGGTACGCGCAACACTTGAGCCCTAACTGCCAAAGTAACGCCTAATTTCGGGGATTTCGGACACGACCAAGATTGTCTTTTCTCTTGTCCGACATATGAAAGCTAATCGGATTGCCATACTTGAGCCATACCTGGAAATGTAAGTACTAATTTTGGGTCCCACTCATGCCAAAGTTTGTCTTTTCTCTGGTCCGCCATAGGAGTGCCGAATTGAGTGCCAGACTTGAGCCATAACTGCCAAAGTAACGCCTAATTCGGCAATTTAGGACATAGCCAATGTTTGGCTTCTCTCTGGTCGGCCATAAGAGTGCCGAAATGAGTGCCAGACGTCAGCCATAACTGCCAAAGTAACGCCTAATTCGGCAATTTAGGACATGCCAAGGTTTGGCCTTTCTCTCGTCAGTCACATGAGTGCCAGAGTAATTGCCGTGTTTGAGCCATAACTCCCAAATTAAGTACTAATTTAGGGTTGCGGACATGCCAAAGTTTGGCTTTTCCCTTGTCCGCAACAGGGAGGTGCTTAAAAGGCAACTCCCGCTTTATTTTTTTGATATTTAAAAAACTATGCAGCCCTCTTAGTATCATATAGGAAGATCCCATGTCAAATATTACGATCTAATTCCGTCTATATATTTAATTAACTGTCCAGAAAACTTTCAAATGAGCCAAGTCGCCGAAATCTACACTCTCAAGAAAAAAAGGTGTAAAAGGGTGTATGGTCACACCCTTTGTCCCGTATAATATACCCCAAAGCTTCATTTCCTGACGTACAGCGCCCTATGGTCGAACAGACGGCCCCAAATTTTACGAGGGGCTTGATAACGGTGCGATAAAACCTTTTAAATAGCTAAAGTACGTATCAAAGACCACATAAAGAAACACTGAGTTTTTACAGTAGGGCCAAGAAAACCCGATTATCGTTTTTTGTAGTCAGTAAACGTACACTAAGCTATTTTAATAAGTTGTACCACACGGCTATCAAGCCCTCGTAAATTTTGGGGCCGTCTGTTCGACTGCAGGGCGCAAGGTACGCTCGAACTGAACGTTTGGGGTGTATTATGTGGGACAAAGGGTGTAACGATACACCCTTTTTCATCGTTTTTTTCTTGAGAGTGTACGAACTCCTAGCGTGCGACGTGAGGCGCAATCGTCAGCGCAGTCAATGCGACGGAGTTGGAGCGGCCAACGTTGAACCACTACGTCAGAGGCATGACTACGTCCTTCTGACGTTTTGTTTGTTGTTACTTCTCAGAGCGAAATTAAACGATGACGTCATGAGTTTCTCTTCCCGGTGTTGGCTCTACGGCGTCCATGTGATCAACGTAACGCGGATGGGCTAGTTGCGCTGCCCTGCGCGTTTATCGCATGTCCGGTTTCTCCGCTCCCCCTCTCCTCTTTCGTGTTCTCCCCTTCCCCCTCTCCCCCGAGCCATCACCGTCATGCCATGCGAAGCGACCTGCCCGCGTTGCGTGTCCTGTACCTCGCCAACACGAACGTCACAAGACCACGTGGTTCGACGTGACGTGGCCATGACTCTCACGACACGAGACAAATGTTGCTTGACGCAACCGAAGTTTGGGTTTCGGTATCAGCTGATGTTTAAATTAAGATTACACAAATAATATTCGACATTTCGTGAATCCGAGGACGTAGAGCTGTTTAGTAGTGCTTTGTGATATAGAATCCCATGTAAGCCTAAATGTTTCGGAGATTGAGTCGCAGTTGGCCTTTGAGCAAGTGCCAGACTTGAGCCATAACAGAACATTAAATGTTAGTTTGGGGATTCGGGGCATGCCAAAGTTTGGTTCTATTCATGGCTAGACAAACTAAGTGCAAAATGTGTGCCAAAAGTGCCAAAGACAGCCCAGAGGCCTGCCAAAGTTTATAAAGTTTCTGGTGTGCCACAAAATGAACTTTTTCACGCGCTCCAGAATAAAATTACATTAAACAGGCCTCGGAAGCACGATGGTCAGATGTCATCGTGTCCGTTTCTAAGCTTCACGGCGATTCTTGGCAGTATCGTGGCAGTACCGGCCGAAAATTGCTTTCAATAGAGGCCAACATTTCAGCTTGGCACCACCGCTTCATATCTACAGGTATTGGCGTATCGTCGTCTTTCTGCGGCCTAGTCGATGGCGTAATATCCAATACTCAACGATGCGTGTGCCCCGCTTTGGCCGGACGTCGTGCAAGCCTCCGTTGTATAAGCCGTTGCCTATTAATTGTTTCATATCAATCACATACCCCGGAGACTACAATTAAGTTCGATCGCTGCCAGAGGTTTATTAAACCAGTATGATTACACACAGCTTATTCTTGAGAAGTTTACAAAAAGTCATATTTCTTTAAACCGAAAAGCAAGTATCAGTTATATGTAACACTGTTTTTATGCTAAGAAAAGCTCATAGAATTACAAAAGAAAAAAAAACCCGTGGGGATCGAGAGGGAAGCCGGACTGTCAGAGCATTCTTGCAGTGTACTTACAAATTAGAGGCGATAGCATGTATTCCTTGATAGATACGCAATCCGGGTCAGGCAGCACAAAGAAACACAAACACAAAGTCCAGGAATAATGTTGCCCGTTCATTCAACTGAAGCCTCGTCGTCGGTGAAGCAGCATGGTTTTTTATCGCAAGCACGTCAAACAAACACAGCACATTAATTCAAGGGACTCAGACAAATAAAAACGGCTAGTATCAAAAACTGTGCATGGCCGTTTTCCAATACTCGAACCGTTTACAAAAAAAAAATAAACTGTCGCGTTTGCAACGCACGAAAGCAACAGAACACTGATGATCGCATTTCAGAAATTGGACCTACGTGGCCGAACTATCTCTATAACTTGGCAAACGGCGAAGACCACAACCCCATTGATTCCAACATTGCGACGAGAGAGTTACGTGACGAAATTTTCGTCCAACCCGTTTTGTCCTACGCGTCCCACGGAGAAAGGCGACACGTTTCCTCTCAACGCTTCTGATTTGCTTGAAGCGGCCGCCGCTTTTCAGAGCCAACCGAAGACAGAAAACGTAGAAGTGTGGCTCGACAAAAGGCGAGGTCGAAGACGGGGTTGAACACTCGTAGCCTAGGCCACTCTGAATTTTTAACTGACTGTATAGTATTAAAAAAGAAACGGAAGACGACAGGGAGTGTTTTGTATCCCAGGCTTGGAAATCTTACCTTGTGTAGGGGGGAGGGGGGGAAAGATTGGGACAGAAAGGAGTGTCTGGTTTGAGGCTGCCACCGCTTCATGTCGACCGTTCAGTGTTCGTCGATGCCGGGATTTAATTTGAGTTCCTCCTGTGTGTGACGGGTGCGATACAGAGAGCTTTAGTCGCGTCACTTTTTGATATCGCTGGGATTAATGACAGTGCCATCAATCCAGATTTTGCCAGGCACTTCCAGAGCTATCCTCGCTTTTGCAGTGCACCAGCCCAGAATAGTCGAAATTTCGTTGGGGAGATGTGCGCACAGACAGACCTCGAAGCAGCAGCTTGTCTGCTGATGGCAGCAGGTGCGCTGACGTTCGAACTGCGGCCCCACTGCTCGGTCTCCACAACGGCATGTGTTCCGTACGCGCGAGTAAAATAATCCGTGCGCAATCTACGCTTGCAAACACTACCGTTGCCACGGTCCAGCATCGTGCATAAACATTGAGCCTACTTTTGACCTCGAGCAATCAAGGGGACACCCAAAATAAAATGTCAAAAGTCGCCAGCAGAATTAAATTTGATTCATTTTAATTAGGCTCTTCACCGCCCATGTCGTGGGGCGAACTCTACATTCAGTGAGCCTCTATTCCTTTAGCACTACAGGTTTTCCGCGCTCATTTTAATCCAAGTGACGGAAAATTTAATCCAAGTGCCACCCAATTTAATCCAAGTGCCACATAATTTAATCCTTGCGCTACCCAATTTAATCCCGGGGTCAGTCAATTTAATCCACAATATGTATATGCACTTATTGTGTTCTGGAACGACCTCAAGGATGACGCCTGGAGGGCGAATTGTAGGACGACCTCAAGGACGACGTCTAGGACGACCTCAATGACAACTTCAGGAAGACCTCGAGGACGACGCCTAGAGGACGTCATTTAGGACGACCTCAGGGACAATGGCTGGGACGACCTCAAGGACGACTTCTAGGACAACCTTGAGGGCGACGTGTAAGGCGACCTCAAGGATGCGTTTAGGACGACCTCGAGAACAACCTCTCGAACGACCTCAAGATTGATGTCAAGACGACCTTAAGGACGACGTCTAGGACGATTTCGAGGACGACCTCAAGAACGACGTCTAGGACGACCTCAAGAGCAACTTCTAAAACTACCTCGAGAATGACACTTAGAGGACGTCGTCCTCTGTGTCATCCTCGAGGTAGTTTTAGAAGTTGCTCTTGAGGTCGTCCTAGACGTCGTACTTGAGGTCGTCCTAGATGTCGTTCTTGAGGTCGTCCTAGATGTCGTCCATCAGGTCGTCCTAGACGTCGTCCCTGAGATCGTCTTAGACATCGTTCTTGAGGTCGTCCTTGAGGTCGTCCTAGACGTCATCCGTGAGGTCGTTTTAGACGTCGTCCATGAGGTCGTCCTATATGTTGTCCTTGAGGTCGTCCTAGACGCCGTCCGTGAGGTCGTCCTAGACGTCGTCCTAGATGCCATCCCTGAGGTCATCCTTGAGGTCGTCCTTAAGATCATCCTAGACGTCGCCCGTGAGGTCGTCCTTGACGTCGTTCGTGAGGTCGTCTTAGACGTCGTTCCCGAGGTCGTCCCTTAAGTCGTCTTTAATGTCGTCCTAGACGTCGTTCGTAAAGTCGTTTTAGACGTCGTCCGTGAGATTATTCTAGACGTCGTCCTCGAGGTCGTCCCTCAAGTCGTCCTTGAGGTCTTCCTTGAGGTCGTCCTAAACGTTGTCCGTAAAGTCGTCCTAGACGTTGTCCGTGAGGTCATCCTAAACGTCATCCTTAGGTCGTCCTTGAGGTCGTCCTAGACGTCGTTTCTGAGGTCGTCCTATGAGGTCGTTCTAGACGTCGTCCGTGAGGTCGTCCTAGATGTCGTCTGTTTAGGTCGTCCTAGACGTCGTTTCTTAGGTCGTCCTTGAGGTCGTCCTAGACGTCGTTTCTGAGGTCGTCCTTGAGGTCGTTCTAGACGTCGTCCGTGAGGTCGTCCTAGATGTCGTCTTTTAGGTCGTCCTAGACGTCGTTTCTTAGGTCGTCCTTGAGGTCGTCCTAGACGTCGTTCCTGAGGTCGTCCTTGAGGTCGTTCTAGACGTCGTCCATGAGGTCGTCCTAGATGTCGTCTTTTAGGTCGTCCTAGACGTCGTTTCTTAGGTCGTCCTTGAGGTCGTCCTAGACGTCGTTCTTGAGGTCGTCCTTGAGGTCGTTCTAGACGTCGTCCGTGAGGTCGTCCTAGATGTCGTCTTTTAGGTCGTCCTAGACGTCGCTTTCTTAGGTCGTCCTTGAGGTCGTCCTAGACGTCGTTCTGAGGTCGTCTTGAGATCGTCTAGACGCTCCGTGAGGTCGTCCTAGATGTCGTCTTTTAGGTCGTCCTAGACGTCGTTTCTAGGTCGTCCTGAGGTCGTCCTAGACGTCGTTCCTGAGGTCGTCCTTGAGGTCGTTCTAGACGTCGTCCGTGAGGTCGTTTTAGATGTCGTCTTTTAGGTCGTCCTAGACCGTTTCTAGGTCTCCTTGAGGTCGTCCTAGACGCGCTCCTGAGGTCGTCTCTAGACGTCGTCCTAGATGCTAGGTCGTCACTGAGGTCGTCCTAGACGTCTCTAGGTCGTCCTAAGGTCGTTCTAGACGTCGTCCGTGAGGTCGTCCTAGATGTCGTCTTTTAGGTCGTCCTAGACGTCGTTTCTTGAGGTCGTCCTAGACGTCGTCTGAGGAGGTCGTCCTAGCGTCGTCCAGGAGTCCCTGAGTCGTCTTAGGTCGTCCTAGACGTCGTTTCTTAGGCGCCCATGGTCGTCTAGACGTGGTCGGGTCGTCTTGAGTCGTCTAGACTCGTGAGGTCGTCTTAGACGCCGTCCTTGAGGTCAGTCCTAGACGTCGTTTCTTAGACTGCCCCGTCGTCCTAGACGTCGTTCCTGAGGTCGTCCTTGAGGTCGTTCTAGACGTCGTCCGTGAGGTCGTCCTAGATGTCGTCTTTTAGGTCGTCCTAGACGTCGTTTCTTAGGTCGTCCTTGAGGTCGTCCTAGACGTCGTTTCTGAGGTCGTCCTTGAGGTCGTTCTAGACGTCGTCCGTGAGGTCGTCCTAGATGTCGTCTTTTAGGTCGTCCTAGACGTCGTTTCTTAGGTCGTCCTTGAGGTCGTCCTAGACGTCGTTCCTGAGGTCGTCCTTGAGGTCGTTCTAGACGTCGTCCGTAAGGTCGTCCTAGATGTCGTCTTCTAGGTCGTCCTAGATCGTCGTTTCTTAGGTCGTCCTTGAGGTCGTCCTAGACGTCATTCTTGAGGTCGTCCTTGAGGTCGTTCTAGACGTCGTCCGTGAGGTCGTCCTAGATGTCGTCTTTTAGGTCGTCCTAGACGTCGTTCTAGGTCTCCTTGAGGTCGTCCTAGACGTCGTTCCTGAGGTCGTCCTTTGGGGTCGTTCGGGGACGTCGTCCGTGAGGGTCGTACTAGATGTCGTCTTCTAGGTCGTCCCGTCCTGAGGTCGTCAGCTCGTCTGAGGTCGTCCTAATGAGGTCGTCCTAGAGCGTCTAGGTTCCTGAGGTCGTCCTTGAGTCGTCCTGAAGTCGTCCTAGACGTCGTCCGTGAGGTCGTCCTAGATGTCGTCTTTTAGGTCGTCCTAGACGTCGTTTCTTAGGTCGTCCTTGAGGTCGTCCTAGACGTCGTTTCTGAGGTGTCGTCCTTGAGGTCGTTCTAGACGTCGTCCGTGAGGTCGTCCTAGATGTCGTCTTTTAGGTCGTCCTAGACGTCGTTTCTTAGGTCGTCCTTGAGGTCGTCCTAGACGTCGTTTCTGAGGTCGTCCTTGAGGTCGTTCTAGACGTCGTCCGTGAGGTCGTCCTAGATGTCGTCTTTTAGGTCGTCCTAGACGTCGTTTCTTAGGTCGTCCTTGAGGTCGTCCTAGACGTCGTCCTATACGTTGTCCTTGAGGTCGTCCTTGAGGTCATCCTAGACGTCGTCCTCTAGGCATCGTCCTAGACGTTGTTAAAATAAGTTCGCTGGCCTTCCATCTTCACGTGAAGTGAAAGGGCTCTACATTTTTTCTATTAATATTCGAATCAAAGATCGTTTACCTCGGAAGTATCGCGGACACCAAAGGGAGCCGTCGGACGAGAAGGGCTCACTGGAAGGACTTCTGGTCCGACGCTGCCCTCTGGTGTCCGGGGTAATTGAAGTGGAGTATAAAGTAACTCAAAAGTAATCGAAAAAGTAATCAAATCATCAATATAGCTAATAATTATTAAATTGGCTGTATAATGATCCAAAGTAATCAAAATACTGGGTCAATAGCAGCTCAAACCATTTTAAAAGGTAATCATAATGCAAATTCAGCTCATAAGAACGCAATTGGTTCGATATTAGCTCAAAGTAATCAAGAATCATCAAACTGTCAATTAATCTGAAATAATGTTTGTTGGTCAATAGTAACTCGAAGTAATCAAGAGTAATTGCAATGATAATTGAGCTCATGATAGATAAATTGGTAACGCAATAACTCCAATACTTAAAATTGTCACCAATATGTTAATTGGGCGGATTTAAAGTCCATTGGGTTAATAGTAAATAAAAAAATAATCATCATGTCAATTATGCCCACAATAAATCAATTGGTTCAAAATTATCAGAAAATAATCAAGTCTTATTGCAATGTCAATTAAGCCGAATTAGGATTAATCGGGACAAAATAGTAATAAAAATGTGAATCGAGCTCTTAAAAGATCAATTGGTTGAATGTGACATCAAGGTAATCAAGAGTTACCAAATTGTGAAATAGGACAAATTCATTGGGTCAAGATAACTCAGATTAATCACAAGAGTAATCATAATATACATTAGGCTCATAATAAATAAGTTTGCATGAAGATAAGCTCAAAGTAATCAAAAGAGTCATCCCAATGTCATTTCGGTCGATTTCAAGTCCACTGGGTTAAAAGTAACTCGAAGTAATCAAGAGTAATAATAATGTCAACTGAGTTCATTATAGATCAATTGGAGGTATAATAACACGAAGTAATCAAAAGAGTAGCCAAAATGTCAGTTAGGCCGAATTAAAGTCCATTCGGTCAATAGTAAGTCAAAGTAATCAAACAAGTAATTGTGATGTCAATTGAGCTAATAATAAATACTTTTGTTAAATATTAGCCCAAAAAATCAAAACAGTCATCGCAATATCAACGAGGCCTAATTAAAGTCCTTTAGATCGAAAGTAACCCTAAGTAATCAAGAGTAATAATAATGTATGATTGAGCTCACAACCGATAAATTGGCACTATAATTACACAAAGTAAACAAGAGTTGCCAAATGTCACTTAGGCCGAATTAAAGTCAATGGAATTGAGAGTAACTCGAAGTAATCAAAAGAGTAATCATATTATCAATAATCATCACATAAAAATTCAATTCGTTGAAGATTACCTAAAAGTAATGAAGAGTCATCACAATGCCATTTAATTCGAATTCATGTCCAATGGTTGAAAAGTAACCCGAAGTTATCAAAAGAGGAATAATATTGTCAACTGAGTTCATTATACATCAATTGGAGCAATAATAACACGAAGTAATCAAAAGAGTAATCATAAATTGCAACTGTACTTGTATCATCTGGACTGTGGCAATGTTAAGTAGAGTAATAAGAATGGTTAAAGAAAACGTCCCTTCAGCTAATATAAAATCGGGTGCGCCACAATAACTCAATATTACAAAAAGAGTAATCAAAATATCAACTAAGCCTCGTCAATAGTGGTACTAGTAACTCCAAGAAATCACAATACGGATCAAATGATCAGTTGTCCCCCCGAAAATCTAATTGTATAAAAAATTATTCTAAGTTACCAAATGTGCAAGGAAACACGACCGCCGAAGACAATAAGCGCATATATATATTGTGGATTAAATTGACTGACCCCGGGATTAAATTGGGTAGCGCAAGGATTAAATTATGTGGCGCTTGGATTAAATTGGGTGGCACTTGGATTAAATTGGCCGTCACTTGGATTAAAATGAGCGGGAAAACCTGTAGTTTGGCGACTTTGCCTCACAGCTGACGGATGACAACCGAACTATCAAAAGTGAAGCCTAACTTCGGCACTTGTTTATGGATTTTAGCCGAAAGGTGCTAGATGACAGCTGAACTACCAGGCAGAAAGCCTAAATTTGGCCCTTGGTTGGCGATTTTGGCCCAAAGAGTACAAATAACAGCCGAAGTTCCAGGGATTGGAGCCTAACTCTTTCACTTTGGCGAATTAAAGGCAAAATACCCTGAGTCTGGCCAAAAAATGTCAGGTATGGCTTTTACTTTGACTTCTTCTGGCTCTTCAAGGCCCAAACTCTAAGACATTTGTCAAATTTTGAACCACATCTTAGCGCCATCTAGGTACAGTCACACCTAGGTATTTATAAAACGGCACTGTAGGAAGGTTGGCACTGCCGATTCATTAATTAAAATACAGAGGCGTGACAGAGATGCCCACACTAATATAAATATTACGGAACACATGTCAATCCTTGAACCAAATATTAATTATTTCCAGAAAGTAATACATTACTTCACAGTCAGGAAGACTCGCAATTTCACAAAAAAAGACAAAAATCTGCAGACAATTTTAGCTTTGCCGGCGCTCCAATTTAAATATCGTTCATAAATATTTTAAAAAATAATAGAGCCGAGCACAGAACCCTGGGGGCAGCCGAAGAAACAAGATAAACGGAGGAGAGTGCGTTGTCCAACTGCACAAACTGCCGCCGTTAGAGCCAGATACCGTTTAGCACGTTAATTGTAGCTTGTTTTTATTTAAAATGTTGTTAGTTTGCTCAGCAACCTTCAGATGAAAACGCAATCGAGAGCTTTTGATAAAACTAATCAAGTTACGTCCATCTCTCTTCGCTTGTTAATATGCGATGCGAACACTTCAGTGACCTCAGCAAAATTGCGTAATCGGAGTACACTCTCTTACGAAAAGTTATGCTGAACGCTGGCAAAAACCTCAATAGACTTGAGGTACGCCGATTCGTGCATGAAGACCACGTGCTCCAATATTTTACTGCATGTGCCCAGGAAACAAAAGTCTGGACGACAGTTGGCAAGTATTTTAGAATGAATCACCAGCTATCAAGACCGGCGTAACTTTTGATAATTTTCATCGCTCAGCTACAGTAGTTGTCTTTAATGAACATCTGAATATTCTACCAAAATAATAAATAAATAGCCAAACCAATATATAACCACACGACTCAGTGTATTTCATCAGGAATTCACTGAAAATATTGTCAGGACCCCTGCTCTTCTTTTCATCAATGTTCAACAGAATATTTAGAATGCATTCTTCTGATATGATGACATCAGGCAAAACGTTTATGGCATGTTGGGAAACTCTGTTGCCCACTGTTAGACAGCTCTTTGTCCGTCGTCCTCTGTATAAACCGACTTGAAGTAATCGTTAAAACTCTTGCCGCAGATGGTGCGTCATCAACGTTCCCATCATTAACCTTAAGGGTTCTGACTTTATGCTAGATGGTGAGAAATAACGCCAAAGCTTTCGGATGATGAGTGAAAAAAAAACATATGCCTCGTTCAACTTTCTCAAGATATAGAAAAAAACCTTTAGAATTCACACTACAGCGGTGTGGCAAATTGCAAATATTAAAATGAACATAGTCATAAAAATATCATCATATCAGTTCTTCGAATTTAGACAAAACTACATATTAGAGATTGGTCTCTGTCCTCCAATTTACTTTTATTAGAAGGTAGGTGTACATAGGCTGTCCGATAGTTGCACTAACACTCCAATCCTTGCTAAAGAGGCGCTAAACGGGTGCACTGAATGGCATTAAAATATTACGCGAAAACCAAACAAAAACTGTCTTAATAGTGGGAAAGTAGTTGAGTGTGGAGAACGCTGTCGAAGTTTCAGCCATTCATTGTTTGGTCTCCATGCCAAGCGGTAGTGTCCAGAAATTAAAGTCCAACCTCACAACGAGGTGCTTGCGAAGGTTGGAGGAAGAGAGCCTATCGGATGCGTACGCTTTTTTGCAGTATTTGCTGCGAGCAGTGAAGTTCAAATTCAGTCCATAGCCGGACTACGGCAGCACCTGCTGTTTGTCGCTCACGAGAGTTCCTCGTTTGAGCAATAACGGTTCATTACCATCCAACGATTTTCACGCGAGCGCGTTTAGAATGTCGTGTCGCAAAAAATCAGGCGTCGGCGTCGGCGTCGACGGGACCAAAAAATCGCATAATGCAACGCGTGCAGCCACGCGTGGCTTCACACGTGGCAGTGACGTCCTGACCGTATCGACCCGCTGAATTCATGCGAAATAATCTTCCGTCAAGATTAGTAGAAACTTTTCCAGCCAAAATTAGCGGAAAAGTTTTCCGCTAATTTTGGAGAGAACATTTCAAATGAAAACACGTGACATCATGGGACGTCACGTGACCCGTGACGCTACCGACTAGACCACGCACAGACGATTGCACGGCTTGCGAACGAGTGCGCGTTTAATGAGAAGGCTTTGTGAACGGGGCGCGATAATGCTATCGCGTTCCACTCTTAAAGACGAATCTTAAGCGTCCCAAAACTTTGTTTCTTCTGTCTTGCGACATCCTCTTCATATTTTTCTTAAAAGCTCTCTTAGTCCCCTTTGCCGGCTGACTGGAGAGGGAGGTACCGATGAACGGACGGGTCCAATAAAATAATAGGGAGTGGTGCAGAAGGCTAAACCGTTTGAAGCCGAGTAAAGTGGAAAAGACCGTTAGTATCAAACAACGTAAAGAAAGGAGTGAACAAAAACAACACAAAGTATTCTCGGAATGCGTTCTACTTTTTGTTTAATTTCTATGCAACGCAGAAGCAAAGACTCGACTGATGATCAAGGGACAAAAAGTGGCCCCTGGGAAAGGGCAAGTCGACCAGTAGAAGCATCGTCTGTGGCCTCGGTCAGAGACAGTGTCTACTGGCGGCGAGTCGCTTTCGCAAAAAAGCTATCGTCGCGGCTGCTGCGCCACCGACGACAAAGGCTGTCGTTCGCTGTTAAACAATTCACCGTTAGGTGTCTACGCGTCACCTGCATCGCGATACTACCCAAGGCTTATTTCCCGATACCATATTTGTTTCTGTGCAACAGTGTTTATTGTAGGAAAGTGTATTATCGGCATATCATAAGGAACAAATAGTCGTAACAAAATGTGCTCTTTGAAATACACTAAATACGATTGCGCCTTTTTTCAATTGCCTTTCTATTCCGCTTTGTTTCAACAAAACTATCAGTATAGAAACTACAGGTCTATTACAATTTCCAGGTAGTCAATAGCATAATCGAGAGTTTACTTGATCGAGTAGAGGCGAATATAAAGAAATATTATGTATCTCAAAATGATATGGAAAAAGTAAATGCGTACCAGAGCTCGAGTCACTAGGATTTTCCGTCATATTAAAAGATCTGCAATGAGATCCTATTGCGATTTTTGATGGCGACTCGCTATGGGAGCTATAAATAAGACGAAGTGCGAAATACTCTTATTCTGAACCCGGTGCGTGCGTTCTACTTTAGGCAAGCTGACACTGCGCGCATGCGATGAATGGTGAGATCCCAAAGAATAGGCACAACGCGACATATATTTGGTAGGGCACTGTGCGCGTCTCGACGCTTTTGGGGAAAGAAACGGCTGCTGCGGTATTGTGAGGAATGGATGTGATGGATGGCGCACTCGGTCAACTGCATAAACTCTCGAAGTCTTGAATTCAAGAGAAGTAATTCAAGATGCAGTTTAGTATTAGATATATAAAATAAGTAACTGAAGATAAGTAATTCATGAATTGATGATAGGTAATTCAATATCTCATGAATTCAAGTTAGTAAGGTGAAAACGCACTTTGCCTATTTGTTGTTGTTTATTGCCTAATGTCGATTTAATTTGCTCAATGAGCTAATTATATTAGTCAGACCTTGATTTGATTGTAGTTGAATGCGCTATGTGGACGCAAAAAAATAACAATAGGCAATTGCTGTCGCAAAATCCGTACCATATTTGAAGTGTATTCCATGTGTTTCTCAACGTCCTGGACATTTTTACATTTACAGAGCTTATTCTCACGATACTTATTGATTTATTTGAAACGCGAGCTCTCTTTCTAATACCGTAGTATGTTCCTAACTTTTGCTAGGTCCTCTGCAGTACGATCCTGTTATATGTAAGACGCACATTAGGTTGCTTTTCTCTTAAAAAGCTCTTGCTAAAGAAAGTGAGAGACAATCGATAGCAATTGATTTGGTCCACTCCCGGTTAGGGCAGGCATTCGCGTGATCGAGTAAAATCTTTATGCAGGTGACGATCGTCATAGGCACAAATTTCTGTTGGGCACATATCGCCCCAGAGCCGTTAATAAAAAAACACAGTCACTCTTCACAAGCTTTCATCCATGCAGCACGACCGGGAAACGCCTATAGCTTGTCCCAAGATTGGCAGTGCTGAAAGAAACATTGTATGGCCTGAAAATGGTTTGTTCCAAGACGTTAGTACCACCATGGTTATTGCCAAAATACTTTTTCTTAATTTTCTATTGGATTTGATTTTTGGACACATAATAGCCAAAGGGCCAGACATGAGCTAAAGATACCACATCTCAACCGAACAACCAGCAAGTGAAGCCGAATTCTGGCGCTTGTTTGGCAATTTAGGCGCAAAGAATCCAGGTGAAAAGGCGAACACGCAGAAGTGAAGTCTAATTCTGGCATTTCCTCTGGCATTAACGCCCCAGGAATTCAGGCAGCCACCAAAAGTACCAGAAAATGAAGCTTAACTCTTGCATTTATTTATCAATGTAGGACCAAAACATTCGGAGACTTAACAAAAAATATGATACTTGTTATACTTTGGCTTTTCTCGGATTTCAGGTCACTATATACCTCGACAAACACCGAATATCAGCCTAAAGAACTGTGCTACTTGGGCAACTGCAGAGGCATTAATTTAGGCTGTGGGTTCCAAGATATTGATGCTGGCATCACGCGACACTTGAGCGGATTAGATCAGTCCAGCTGCGGAAGGATTTTAGAGTGTGTTTTTGATACTGTGCAGGTACGCTCGAGAAATGGCTTGACTGAACGGAGCACGTGTACCTTGAACAACGGACACAATTAGCCCAGTGGAAAGCTCGCTTTGCGCTTGGCGCAGACGACTCTGTCCTGAGGGCAGTCACAGAGACAATCCGTCTAGAAAATGTGCCATTTTGTCTTAGAATCTTCACTTCAATGATGTATATGCTTTTACCTGAATAAAATGTTGATTCCAGTATGTTGACATACGATGAACAACTTTTCCTGTGACTGTCATTGCTCTCATCTTAGTTGTTGCGAATGCTATCGCTGCTAATCTCTCTGTAATTATCCTAGAACACATTTATGAAAACGTAAGAGGAATAAATTATCGTGTAAAAGGAACACATTAAAAAAAACTTCGAGCTGCCGCATGGTGCCTTCTCCGAAAAAAGTTTCACCCGGAATTCGTCACAAAAAATTATATATTTTATAATCTAGGAAGAAAGTGCGAATCATCCCCTTACACAGCAATTAGGAATTTAAGGCAGTGACTAAATTTAAACAAATCTACAGGCGACGAACAAACAAAAAAAAATGAAAATAATGAACACATAATTAAAATTAAAGAAACTGAAACAACTACATGATTCACTACTACGCTTTGCGTTACTAGACTATGAGACGGTAGCCCAAAAATAAAACAAAGGGTTTTCCGTGGACTTAGATATTTCCTCCTAAAACATCGTTCAAACAAAAAAAAACCTCTTGTCTGGGAACATGGTTTTATTTTATTTCCATCTTATGTTCAGGATATTCTGAATCCCGAATAAAAAATCCATCAATGTAACCCTGTTTGGCAGACAATGTTTTCAGTGGACCGCTGACTGTGCCTGACTGTACGTCAAGCATGGCTGATTGGGCCAACAAGTTACCCTGACCGAGAGTCAAACTCCAGTCAGACTCCGATTGTCGGCTTTCTAATGGTTTCCTGGTGGCAGTCGGTCGCCGCGAAATGCCGTCAAGATTTCTTAGTGGCGATTCTGATTGTGATCCATTGTCTCCGACTGTACATCAAAAAGCTTTGACGTTCAGAAAGACGTACGGTCAAAGGACGTAAAGTTCGTCTCAGATACCACTATTTCGTCAAATCTATGTATACGAAAAATAATCTACGCACGAGAAAACAATTTGGGAACTGAGCCCATAAAACCTATCATGTTAGAGATATGACAAACAGGGCACCTGACAACCCTGATCAGAAGTACGTCGATTGATGTACGAGTGCTTTGCATAACATGTTGAAGGCTTCGACTGCATATGCAGTCGAAGTGATTCTTTAGAGTGATGTACTCATTGTCGGAACCTCGCACTGCAATACTTAAATGCTCTTGACTCGGTCCGAGAGGTTTAGGCTAGAAAGTTTATACCTTTCTATCTGGTGTGGGCTATTGGCATTACCGCTGTGTCGCAGCTCATTATTATTGTTTCATGAAGAGCGCAGACAAAAAGCATCCGCGAGCGTAGTTCAGATATGTCTGCTGCTCGCGTTCGTCCGTGGAAGCCAAGGGCTGTCTGTCGTAGCATGCATGCTTGCTCTCCAGCTTCAATGGAGTCGCATACGTTTTGTGAATTAAAGTGTATACGGTCGTACCGAAAGGTTCAGAGATCGAGGGCGTTTCAGAACATCCTTAGGGATGGGCTGTGTGGCCCGTTTGTAACAATGTCATTTTGCCTAAAAGCGCAAATGCAAAAGTGGAAAATAAGGACGGGTATGCATTTTTCCTGATTTTTGATGTCATGAATTACATTCATTTTAAGAACTTGTGAACCGTTTCATAGCCATGCAAGATGACCACCTCGGCTTGTGAACTGTTCCATAGCCATCCGAGATGGCCACCTTGGAATGGGATGCTTTTATATCAATGCTGCACTTGTTAATGAAATTCCCTATGGCAGTGGCAGTCTGACGTCATCTGCATGGACCATCAGGGCACGTTCCACCAGGGCTGCTGACTGGGAGTCAGTGTCCCAAATTACGTATCTTGATGGAATTTTCAATAGGGAAGGAAGACAACAATGTTAACCAGGTGGTTTAACTGCGTTTTGTGCATTCATGCTGAAACCTGGACAGCGAGAACCACACATATCAGCGAAGCGAGGTACGTATTATTTATGATTGTACTATAAAATAATTTTGTACAGATTCCGCGTTGTCATGGTCTTATTAGGGTTTATTTGTTTACTAGCTCTCTCCTTTTCTTTAGCTCCCTCCTCCTCTATTCTTTTTATTTTTTTCTCTTCGAAATACGTGTTGTCTATCTCTGTCTATCGCGGTTGTATGACACGGTGAGCGCTGTGACAGCCGACAGGGGTTTTCCATCAGAAAAGACCCGCACTTCTGTGCCAGGCTCGACACACTCCTCCTGTGCTCGTCCCGAACATTTAGATGGAACCTTCTTATATACAGACTTGAAAGAACGGCCGTTAGAGGAACACTGGTCTGTCTATTTCGTGCTTGATGTTCCCAGCTAGATGTCTACCTTGTTTCTTTGGAGTGTCACTTTTTTCGGCATGTCCATTATCTAGCCACCACCGAGTTTGAGTTCACACACTATTGATTTATTTTGTGTGCGATCTCTTTGTGTTATTTTTGTTATGCCTTTGCGTACTATATTGCAATATGGAGTCTTCTCATGATGGAAGCGAATTTGCTGGTATCAGACGGCATACCTAGACTTTATTATGCTGAACATTTTTATTGCCTGTCCAATTCAGAATAGTAAAACAAAAAAGTTATTTATTTAATATTTTACTCGCTAACGCTATATTTATGTTTATTTGATGACATTTACAAAGTTTCCTTTAACACACATAATATTGCTTGCCCTTAACCATTTAAGTTTTTAACTCTAGTGACGGAACAAAAAGACTCGAGTGCCATCCAAACGTTTACGTAGCACTCGTCGCATCTTTCATTGGACGCGGAACGTCTTACTCCGGTAGATCCGAGTTACCTCTGTGGGTCACATCACGTGATCAAAGATAGACCAACGCAAGCGACGCGCTCTACTCTAGCACACGCTAAGTGAGCGAGCTCCGGGTTTTCAGTGTTGCTGTAGAGCGAGTGCACTATTTTGTGTGTGTTTTCTGTTCTTTTTTTTGTCACTTCATTGCGTATTTCTGGATAGGGTTCGCTTTCGAATTTATTTTGCCGTAGTTAAAGAGGCGCCACGAACGCTGGTTCGTCAATCGCATTATATAGCTCGACGCCGCATCACTTCCTGAGTTACCACTGACCTTTGCCTACGAGGGCTAAGAAAAAATCAGTCAACTTTTTAATAGATATTTATATTGTAGAGTCTGAGTGTAAACATATTGGTGTCGGGGTGAAGATCAAAGCGGGAATACTCGTTAATATTGAGTTTATTTGGTTTTCCTACAACGAAGTCCACCTGTCAGGTATAGTGTGTAGAACTAGGTCGGGTTTTGAGTGCCACACTTTTGCGATATGCACGCTGAAAATAACAGGTTATGCTAAAACACGACGAGTAGCCGCTAAACAACAGATTGGTATACGATGCCATAAAAACACAGTCCGAATCCTACTATGAAACTTTAATCAACAAATTTGAAATATGTATGTTTATATCTTCGCCATGAATCAATTGTAGAAGCTTACTCGATGGTCGCAGCAATAAGCACAGCTGTAAATTGAACAGACAGGTTGGAATTTCATTCTTTCAAAATAAATAAGTATAACAAGCACCGCAGTTCCGACCACGTGGCGCTAAAACTCGCGCTGTGGAACCCTGGTATCTTGGTTTGAATCTTCACTTCTGCCCGTTTCAATATGGATGAACATATCGTACCAGCATGCGGTCATCTATCAGTACTGCGTGATGCACGTTACAGACATCAGGGTAGCAGTGTACTGAACTGACTGAACTGGCTGAATTGCGTATCTACGGCGTAAACCATTGACATCGAATCTAGAAGACATACTTTTCTTATGCTGCATTACGTAATAAAGGTCCGCCTTTAAATGTCTATTTTTGTTTTCCTTAGGAAGAACACAAACCTTTTGTGATATTATCTTCTCGTCGCTAAGGTTTGTTATATTGATTAGCACCTAGAGAAAGTAACAAGTGCCGAGTGTTAGGCGTTTTCGAAATCGCAAAGACTTTATTATACAAGCACGTGTTAAGTGAAGAAAAAAACGTTTAGTTTTCGCCTTGTATCGCATCGTAAAAGCAAAGAAAAGATCTACAAATTATTGAGTTGGCCTGGTTGTCTTTGCTTAATGTCACGTCTATCACAAACAGTCTGTGTATCGGACGCACCGATAAGTAAACTGACTTCTTAATTTTTAGCTCACCAGGATAAAAAAAGAAAACAATATTTTGTCCAAAGCCCGCGTAGGCATCGTCACTCCAAGAAAGGTAAACTAAGCTGCAATTCAGTATTTCAATACACGCGCGTTATCGTGTCACTGTCTCTTAATTTGACGGGTATTTTATTTGTTTCTCTTGCACTGAAATACTTTTAGAATTATTCTCCCAAATCACGCGGTACACATTATTATGTTTCTTGCAAATTTTGGTCCTTTTTCCTCAATGATGCCTACTACTTAAAATTTTACATTTAGAGCTCTCTGGCAACATCTATTTACGCATGCCCTTTAAAGATGTTGACTGTTATGTCTATTCTCGGTCTACCTAATATCAAACACTTCACTATACGGGTACGAGGCAGTGTGAGGCAAAAGCTGTGGATAAATTGACCGCATCAAAAAATCTGAATGTAAGCCGCTAATATTTCAGAGACCCCGATCAAACCCGCCCCCCCCCCCCTCTTTCCCGCTGATTCATTGTAAGCAGGCACGTGGTATGACCTTGTTTTTGTTCAAGCACGCTATTGACAATAACCGGAAAACCGCTTAGGCTTTAGCAATCTTCGATTTTTTTATCTTTTTGGCGTAACCCTGTCTGCGCAGGTTCCTGCCATATATTTCTTTTTAATTTGTTTCTGTGTTTGTCGTCATTTTTTATGTTATTTTGAAGGGGACTTTTTTGAGGCGTGTAAAAAATACATAAAAATAAGAAAACATTACATTATCAGGGGATCATCTTATCTCTAGTCGAAATATCTGTTTCACTTTTTCTTAATAAAAATTGGCTAAAGTGGCGTCACACTGAAGGGGATCGCTATGCAGGTAATTTGACTCGAAGCCGACAAGCGGTCATGTCTTTGAGGCATGGAAACGCAGGACAAATATGGCCGACAAGCGGTCATGGAGGCATGGAAGAAGAAAATACAGGGTAAACAAGAGCTTCTCTAAAAACTAAACTCTAAGCAGCAAATATGCGGCAGACAACGATGAAACTTCACGTGGCGGCACGTTCAATTTGGGCACGGTGACGGCGTTTGTTCTTACTGCACACCTAGAGGGAACGACGCCGGGCGAAATCGACTCTAGTTTTTGCTCAATGCCGTTAAACATTAACGAGAGATCGTGTCGAGACGACGGGAAAAGCCATACAAACAAAAGGGAAATGACAAGCAAAACAAAAAAGAAAAGAAAACAGTCCTAAAGTTAGTGTATGGGGGCGAGAGGGTTAGAGCGCGGATCAGAACGGGGGTCAAAGAATGGAGCCATTGGCACTTCGGCTGGCTTTAAAGGAGGTTTTTCCGCCCTGACATCGGTAATTTACTCTTCATCTCGAAGATCCGGCTGAGTATGTAGCAACAAAAACAAATAACATCACAGTTCCTTCTCGGGAGAGTAGAAAAACGAAAGGAAACGGAACAAAATAGCATAGCCAGAGATAGTACAAAAAGGACAGAGCGGGCAGCCTAGAGCTTATGAAACTTGGATGCGACCTGAATTATAAGCGGGAGGCATTGCAGCCGGGTCTCGCACGTTGAGTTCTGGGGCTTTGGTTTCCGCCGCCGATTGATTCGGAGACGGCCACCTCTTCTATTAACCGAGCGAGGCAAACGGCCTTGATGCGTTTTGTCATTCGACGGCTGTCATCTCTCCGGTCTTCGGCGCCGTCCCGAGCTTCATTGAGTTGTATGACGTTCGTGACTCGGATTTTGAACACGGGGTTATTTTCAACCGCGGCTGGATTCAAGAGGAGCGTGTTCACTCGTTCGTGTTCCTAGCAGTCGCACACCTCATTTCAAGGGGAGCCGATAAAAAAGGTCGACTCAACGCCAACGTCACCGACGGCTGCTCGTTTGATGGAGCAGATCACGTCGCAGTACCGCAGGGAGCTGCATGGGCTACGACGGAAGTAAAATCAAATACCACTGGAGGGTCAGTAAATGTTGGATTCGATTCCCGTCGGGCGTCATGTGCACTTCGGCAGAGAAAATGTACAGTTATTGAATGCGTCTGCTGCGTCGCTTCGATCTTTTGTGGTTGTTCTGACATCATCGCGCCAACGGCAATGCTTGTTAACTCGTCGCACAAAAAAATTAAATAAAATACCATTATTAAACTAACACTACTTAAATTACACGCACTGGACATGCGCGAGATTACGTCATGCTTACTTTTGAGCATTCCCAAGACACAAAATAACAGCATTTTCAAGGCAGAAACGTGCTGCATATTAATCGGTTTGATAAACTTTATTATTTTATATCTGCGCAACCTGTGTTTGCGTAAGCTCGTTTAATGACAGAGGGCGATTACCACCCAAAAAGGGAGTAATAATTATTTTAAAATACTGTAAGATAAAAAGGTAACACCAAACGAAATCATGTTTTAATAAAATGATTATGATAAAGAAATATAATGATTATTGTAAAAGCATATGATGGCATTGACATGAATTTTTGTGATCGCTTAAATAGCTGATAAATGATTCATAAAAATTCCTTAAATTGTTAAATATTGAGGGTGCAGTCTTTCTATTTTTGTCTTAAGTATCTATTATCTAAAGAATTATAAATTTTGTTGTATGCCGCGGGATCTTTTTTTTTTTTCTTCAAGAAAGTAACGGCGGCAACAATTACAGAATTTGGTTTCGAAATAGTTTGGCCATGCCGGCTATGGAAAACATCGACAACGTCGAATAAGCATTAAGCGGAAGCGTTAAGCAGTGTTTCGGAATGCGCACCCACACTCCATTCCAATTCCATTCCGGGGAATTACAGCTTTTAACAATTCCATTCCTTTCAACTCCTCGGAATAAAGCACTGGGCCCATTCCCACTCCTGTAATGGCTGAACTCCACCATTCCATTCGTTTAAATCCTGAACGTAAAAAAAACAACAATTGATTGCAACACAGTTTTCATGAAAAAAGCAGCATAAAGCGGCTGACATTATCAAACACGGAAACGGCTCAAAAAGTATGTAAAAGCTTCCTCAAAGCTTTTAGATACATACCCAAATTCAGCACACGACTGCGCACGCGCGAAAAGGACGCCCTGCAGTCATGAGGTTTCCATCCTACAGTGTAGTACTAACAGCGGTTACGTTGAGGTGAGGAGTATCTGGTAACTGTGTGTTTGTCAACCTTTGTGAGTGTGGTTTTCTTCAATATGTTCTGCCTCGAAAACCGAAGATCGACCAGGAATTGTAGCAGGCTACTGCGTATGTGACAAATGATGCGGTACTTTCGTGGATAGCGTGATTCTAATTTGATTTTTACAGTCATGCATGAGGTTGTTGCAACATTGATTGACAAGTGTTTTAAAACACTCAACCATTATTTCAATCCTATTCTAGGAATCAAATTAGTTTGCGTCAAAATAAAACAAAAAGTATTGCTTCAAAATTAGCACTATTTCGCGGTTTTCTTCTGTCCGCATGAAACTAAACTCAGAGCTATCATGCTTGTCATTGCATATCCGTCATTCTTAACTCCTAAACATCCGCGTGTGTTCTAACATGAGAAACCAGAATTTTAAAAGCTAAAAACAATACAATGCGAATATAAGACCCACACATTCATGCAAAACAAAAATGACTCAAATTTAAAAAAAAAAAGTTGCCTATTTACAATAAGGTTGTTATCTCTTATGGTGAAGGCTCCCAGCAGCCGCTGCATTAATTTTCGCGCACGGAACGGCGACTCGCACTGAAAGTAAGAATACAATGTCACCGCCTTTATTTCAACAAGGTACGTACACACTTGCATGCTTGCGCTGATGAGGCCTCAAAACCGAAACTCGCGTATCGTGACTGCTTCCGCTATTCCGCTACCGCCCAACCTCCTTGTCACACCACTCCAGAAAAAAAGTCACTGTAGAATTGCCAGTAAAAAAAATAAACGACACCGATACATTTATGTTGTAGAATATCACCTTATTTAGTAACAACTGCGTCAATATGCACTCTAAAGGAAACCTAAATCTTGTTTTGCCCGGCAAAGCAAAATATCAACTTTTAGGTCTGGCGAGAATATATTTCTGCCGAATCTTTAGAAAAGTTCGGCAAAACTTCGGCTTAGCCGAACCCTAAGATTTAGCGTCGAAGTTTCGGTTCGGCAAACGTTCGGCCCATCACTACTGCTTGGGCTACCACATTAGCGCAAGCGCGGGAGCTGCGTTGGAGCTCTACCGCTCTCCTTACGCTGACTCAAAAGTTGCCGCGCGAGGCGCTGTTCGCTGCGTGATCGGCAGAGGATCCCAGCGGACGCATGGTGCATTTAACGGATATCACGCAGTCCTGATACACGACCGCGCGCCGGTACGATTCTCACCGAGATCGATACGGCAGGGCAAACTAGCCACACCCCACGCCTTAAAGACAAGTGAGTTGAAGAGAAGAAAGACAGCGAAGGCCCATGTAAAGATAATTAAAACATAAAAGGACGAAAACTACAACGCGCGACTTGCTGTTTCCAAAGAAGGTATACACAAACACACAAAACATTATTTGAAGCAGCGTCCAGGGCTTTGGGCGACTGGCGTCCTGGCGACCTGTGACGCTGTGTTGCGCTCATCGCGTCTTCGCATTTTCGCGCCTTCAGATTTTGCCACCGGAGAACAAGCGCGCCGACAGCCGTCGTCAAATTTTAGTATTTATTTTCACATTTATGTTTGCTTTTTTCCTTCCTTCACGAATATTGCTTAGTAGCAAGGAAAAAATACACACAGGTAAAAAATACTTATTTCGCTTCTAGGCCATCGTGCTCTCGGCATAGAGAGATATAAACCTTTTCTCTCCTCATGATGTACGGCGACGAACGCTACGATCTACACGAGCCAATCTGTAGTTCGTAGCTTGTCTCGCTGACTTTGTGCTCTCCCAACTGGAAAGGCACGTGACGCCCTTCAAGCAATGAACTGGTTCCTGTGGCTCGTAGTCTCTTTTGCGGTTCATCGCAAGGTGAAACCAAGTAGTCAAGTTTACGCCTCAGCACCGACTTGCCGACGCAAATTCATGGCGTCGGCAAGTCATATACTTATTTTTGCAATATTATTGAGCTGTCTCCACGTCGTCGCTGCCGTTTGTTTAGTCAAAATTGAGCCGCCGACGCCACCGTCGCGAATATTTAATTCTCTTCGCGCTGCCACCCGCAAGTAGGCGCGGCTCACATTTCATTACTCCGAACCGTTGCCAATAAATCGGAAACCGCCACATGCGCTTAGGGTTCTGTTGCCGGGTCGGACTCAATATCAAATCTTTGATTTCGGCAACAGTCTTTTTCCAGTTAAGTGAAAAATAATGCATTTGCTTCGGCTTTCGTTTCGTCTCGACACCCTGGGTAACAGCTTAATGCTAATCACGCATAATTACAACAGCTGCTTTGTCAAGTCTCGCGGGGCCAGGAGAGACACCTTGTCCGTCTACACCTGTTCAGTTTTAGTTACTTCACTGAGGGCACGCCATTTTCATCCTCGACGGAGCATACACCAATGAGACATTGAAGCCATCTGACCCTCCAGTGCAATTATACTGTTTCAAGGGATATTTACCACACCTTAACGACTTACGACAATAGCCCATAGGCCCCATAGCAAGACGGCATCAGCCAGGCGGCACCAGCAGAGTGAGAGCCGAGGGTTATACCCTGTCTTGTTGTAAATTGGCAAACTATGAACAATAAGCCCCACATTGCATGCCGACGGCTTCGATATGTGCTACGTATACGAGTGAAACGCCCACTCATTAAATCATGACGTGGCAAAAACCTTGATACTTCTTTGCAGTAAAAGCGCACTCTAGTGATATGTAGTCACGTTTCGATTGGCCCGCCAGGGCCGTAGCTTCCACCGTACTGGCATGTTATGCGATCACAACTTCCTGGTCTACCCAGTATTTTTGGTTTCAGACACTAGGCTTAAGGACGCAACCAGAGTAATAGCTCACGTTTGAACAATGCAGCCGCCACTCCCAGGCACACTTATATTTCTTGCTTCAGTAACTAGATAGCGCCAAACCAAACTGCCTTGCAGGTTGCCCATATGAAAATCAACACAGCTTGCATAAAGATCGAGCCCATACCATTCCTACTCCACTCCGAGCAAAATGCATCTAATTCAATTTCCATTCCATTCTTCCAGCGCTGCCGCCATTCCATTCCCATTCCACTCTGGGGTCGCGAAAGTGCGGACTGATTGCGGAATCATTCCAATTACGGAGTGACAACTCCGGAACACTGGCGTTAAGTATGAAAAAAGTAGGCTTCCCAACTTTCACCGTGTTTGTCAGTGCTTATTTGGCCAAAGAGCGAAACAAGAAAGCCGTGCCAAACAACTCAGTTTGTTTGTGTATTTTGAAATGTTTCGTGTCCGGCTTCAGTGCAACTTAGTAAAGTTGCCCAGTCCGCCGTCGTGTCTCCCAGTTCAGATGGTGAACTCCGACAAACAAGCCATCTTTCAGTGTAGTTTGCCGCTTCTTGGCTTTGGTGGCTGTGGGATGTTGTAGTTTTGTCAGGATAGTGAAATAAGATCACGCACAAAAAGAGTTGGTCCTGCAAAATAGGCAACTAAAAAACAGACACTTAAGACTGCTTACGTGTAGGAACGCGAAAGCATTAATGTCACGCGGGTCCGGCGGTGACGTCATGCTTCTCCGCTACGCAGGCGCGGCGCCCCCGCCGGCCTCACGAGCTTCACGTGACAAAGCACCTGTGTTGCGTTGCTGTGCTTTTCTTTGTATTTTATTCCTGAGGCTTATTTGCTTTGACCTTAAGCGGCGCGTGCTTTTCTTTCCTGCCGGCTTCACGGCTTCCGTGACGAAGCATCTGCTTTGATGTGCTTTTCTTTGAGTTTTATTTCTGAGCCGCGTCCGCTTTGACATTCTTCGGCGCATGCTTGATTACGTTGCCGACGGCTTTTCGCGTAATGGGACGTATAAGGCTTTCACCTTAAAAAGTAAACGGTTTGTTAAGTGTATTTACGTTGATTTCCTGGATTGGAGAAGAAAGTGGCCCATCTGAGTCTTGTCTCATATTGACCCTTTTCCTAGTGACGACGACAATCTTCACGATCTTTTAAAGTCGCTGCGGCGAACCATGCCAGCAAATAGTTACATCAGCAGAAACGTTGGAATTAAAAACCCATTGCACGGCAGCTTAAGTCAAAAGAAGCCAGGCTCAACAGCGCCCGTGAACATAAATGAGTTATTTTCGTGGATTCATTTTTCCTCGCGTAATGTAGCCATATATAGCTTATTCTGTGGCCAGCGTAACTGGATTAGGCAAACGATACGCAAGAAAACGTCCGGTTTCTATTTACGTAAGCTATTTTGCCTGGAGTAAAAAACAAATTAAATAAAAACGTTCCGTACATATTATCTATCGTATGATGAAAGATCGTAATTTTGAAATTAATCTTTGAAGTTAACAAACATACAAAACAATATAAGGAACTTCAGCCACCGTGTCATGGCGTAGACGCAGTGCAGGAATTGACGAACAAGAAGTAGCGTCAAGCCCAGGCCGGTGCCACGAACGTCGCTTGATTTATAGTCGATGCACCCTCGGTTTAATTCGTATTTGATGGCCAGGCATTGAATATGCTAGCCAACAGCGTTCAAAATCTGCTCTGAAATGACAACTTGATGGTTCTGCCGAACACACAGCCGCTCCTGAAAGGATGGTTTCCTTTTCTAATGCAATTTAATTTTTCCTTTTTTTTTAAATGTTAAGACTAATTTCTGTACCGTTTCTTGATCTCGATGTTTTTGCACCGGGTGATGCGAGTTGCAACGCCTTTGTTTACCTGCTACAAATTATTTTTCCGTTTTTGTCCTTCTCATGCTGAGGCGACATTGAAAGAAAGTGAAAGCGAATTTCAATGTTCCAATATTTTTTCGGCGGAGATGATGCAAGTTAAGGAAACAATTTATTTCTCTTCAGTGTCAGCGTTTTTGTAAGAAAAACAAACAAACATTAAGTTATTTCGATCAGGAAAGTGAATGTGCTCCTACTGCGTAAACGTTGACACGGCAGAGCCTTTGATCAAATTATGAGCTCATGCGTGTGACCAGGAAGAGGTAAGATGGCTTTCTTTCAATGTGCTTAAAAGAAAAAAAAATACTCTAGGTCGTTCTAAAAAAATTAACATATCTATAAAAAAACACTTAAAAACGAAAACTGCATTCTTTTTTGTTTATTTATTTATACATAAGGTCTAGGGGAGCGAGACAAAAACGCAGATTTCCTCTGCCTGACCACGCCTTGTGACCCGTTTACATCGCTCAGCGAACCACAGCAACGAAACAACATTAAAAACAAAACTAATATAGCAAAAACAAACGCCAGAGTAAATTAGCAAAAATAACCATCCGCAACAAGAAACGAAACAAAATATTTTGTTACAGTGGCTACTCAAACTGTTGTATCTGAATGAACAAAATAAGCATTATTTTTACATTGTGTACCTGACTGATCCATGGCAAGATTAAGAAAAAAATCATCGCCCATATAAGAAGGTTGCACACTAAACATTGGAGTTGTCTTCATACTACTTACGAAAGAATACCCTTCAAAAATTATAAATTGTTATTTATTGTAATTTTTTTTATTTCTTGGACAGCCGATATGAGCGCCGGGTTTGGTAAGGCGGGGTAAATTGTGAAACTATTAAAACTTGTATTATAACTACTAGATACGCAAAAAAGCGTCAAGATATTGCCCAAAATTAAGAAGATGATACATTTTTTTTAAATATGGCATTATGCGGATCTTGCTTTTTGCACACCTTTATTTTGTTTATTGTTTTATTGCAGCGTTTACCTTACAAATAAAGAAAGTTTCGAGCTTAGCTAGCTGGATACGCATTTGTATATAACTAGCTGAACAATTAAAAGAGAAAGGCGAATAAAAAAATGAGCGAACGCTCTACAAACAATTTCATCATAATTAAAGACCTAAAATTGTTTATAATACCCTTAACATTTTAGTAATAATACAAATGTTAGTGCAGAGTTTGCTTATTTCTCTCAATTTCCTTGCCTGTCTTTCTATTTATATTCAACTGGTTCTCTCCACAATCTTAGAGATAACCGCAACGGCTGCAACGTATAATGGCAAAATAAAGATACTACATTTTGTTTCAGCGTAAGTCCAGACGCAGCCGATGCTACAAGCGCGAGTATGCGGCCCGGAACAGTGCTTGTACTGTACGAGCGCGCGCGCTTGGCAGGAGGGACGCTGGAAGCCCGGAGGTCGTTCTTGTACCATCGGCTGTGTCTGAACTTAAGCTGAAACGAAGTATACCCTCCCCCACACACACACAATGATTATTTGTTTTGTTGTATCTTTCACCTTGACTGTAATAAAACGTTAAGCTCCTCATATAAGAACAGTGTTTATATATAAGGAAAACACCTCCAAGATATAGTGCAGAGCCAACCGCTCCAGAAGAGATTACCAGACCCGGGAGAGTGGCGCGAAAATTAATTTGGAGCTGACATCGTTAGAAAGGGGATGCACAGAGACACAGAAGCGGACAGCCATAAAAGCAACTAGGATAAATATGTAAAAAGGAGGCTCGAGAACATGTTAAGGTGCGTCGTTAACTGCGTCGGCAACAAGGGAAGACCCCGGTAATCCCTCTGTCGTCGCACACGTGGACATCCCGGCGCACCTCTGAACGCATATTAAGGAAGCCCCGGGATAAGCATCGCCTGAGATGCTCCCTTAAAGGTGCGTCGGCTGCACGCATGTGCGAATTCCCCCCCTCCCCCTCCACACACACAGGCACGCAAGCATGCACACACATACACATACATTCTCACTCAGACACACTCAAACCCACTCACGCAAACAAGAGTAGACACACACACACACAGTTAAACACACAAACACGCGCGCAAACACACATACACCTACAAACGCACACCCGCACACTCACATAAAAACGGACACACACGCACATACATCCACAGGCGAGCACGTAAACGCACACGCACACACACCAACTACGATGAAAATTCGGAAAACACCATTATTCGACAACTGGCACATATTGCCGCGGGCGCAGCTGACCAAGTAGGCAGCGCGCCCGTGGCATAACGGTTATAGCGCTTGCCTTCCACGCAGAAGGGCAGGGTTCGATTCCTGGCCGCGCCCTACACATTTTGCTGACGCTGTAATGTCATGTTCTAGTAAATTCGAGAGCCGCCTTGCTAATTCGAGGTTAGAATGTTCTATGCGCGAACCTTCTACGCCGATTGTTCGAGAAGCCCACGCGTGTACAAGGGGCTCCGCGTGGCGAGCAGCGGTCAGTTTTCGCTCCAGCGTTCGACTCTGCTCTTTCGCCGATTTCGACGCCCGCGACGCTCTGCTGTTATCTTTTGTTTCCTTTTTATTCTTTTGGGCACAAGTTCGCCCTCATTAAACGTTTAGTTCCTTTAGTTAATCTCTGCCTCATCATTTGTCATTCGTGACAATATTACTAGATGAAACCTCCTCTAAACCCTTCAAAGACGCTATGAGTTCATCCGTACGTAAAGTCCCTTGAAAAAAAAATAAAAAAATGCAATAATATTTAGGTTAGTTTCGTAAAGGAGGCCAGGCTCTCTCCCGAAGCTTTTTCTGTGAATTATAGTTCCCCCAAACTTGGTGACAATACTTTTTTTTCCTTTTTGTTCTGAGCCATCGATAAGAGTATGACTCAATTCAAATACGAGAATCAAAATGTCTTCATCGGGGAATGCATTAAACACTCAGTTGGAGAAAACGCTCTGTCCTGTTCGCTCTTATTTTCCTTGGTGTTGGCGCTTTTTGTTTTTAACAACGAATACGAGAAGCAGAACTGGAAGCTGGGAGAAAGTGAAAAACAAAATGTTTCCTCTCAAGAACTAAGAGACCGCCATTGTAAATATTAGAGCCTATCGAATGTAATTCAGGTAGAGCTCAACCACGGCAGGTGCGAAAACTCTTGCTGGACGAGTAACATAATAGGAAGTGACACAACGAGATAGATAATAGCGCTTTTGAGAAATTTTAACTACCATCGAACAAAGCCGCGCAACCGAACCCGGGAAGTGGATTTCGGCATGAAAAGCAAAATATCTCCTTCTGTTTTTTGTTTTTTTTATATTGGATAGTTTTTCTCTTTGTCAACTCGGAGCATTGGGAGATAATTGTTTCGCTGAGTTGCCATGTGTTTAGGGAAACAGCGACAGGCAACCTCGGTTTGATTAATTTAAGCCGCACTAAACCCGCGGTACTCTCTTACCTGAGCACACCTACAACGTTTTTGCTGTGTGCATTCAGCTGCCGGTGACGTTTATTCAGCTTTTTTCATTCTGCATCGTATATCCCCACATCTCCTAGTTGGGTCGGTGTTCTTTTCATTGTCGTTATTGTTGCTCGGTCGTGGTTAATGAGATAAATAAGTTTGAAGCGGCCGACTCGGGTGACATGTGGATTGCGTACAATCACGACTTGGTTTATGAAATTATTTAATTGTATTGGCCACACAAAAAAATTATCTCCATACAATTTATATTCCTTTTATTTGTCACGGCGTCAGATTGAAGAAGGATGTTGAAATTAATTTTCATTCATTATTGGGAGCATTATCTTATATCATGATTAGAAAATATATATCGCCTTCACCAGCAATATATCTATGTTGTGCTGAACAATTTTTAGACCACAAATTGCTACTTAACACGTATCACGTAGTGCTGTGGACGCAAGCTATAGGAACATGGGCTAGATTGTTTTTAGACAATAATAACTCAACACAAATTAAAATATTATCGGCAAACGACAACCCTTGCTTTGTAGTTCACTACATTGACCACTTGAGATAGCTTTGAGCTGATGTATATGCAGATAACATTTAATATATTGCAATGAAGTAGAGTTTGAAGTCGGAAAAAAAGGGCCTAGTAGCTCGCGCTCACCGGTGATAGAAAACAATCTTGTAGCTCAACAACATCTCATGATCACTAATTACCTCGCCATTTTAACACCCTTAAAGACGGTGGATGATTGACCCTAAATATTCTATGAGAATTTTCTGTTCGACAATATGTGAAATGCAATCATTTACCCATCCAGTTTCTAGAAATAATATTTTAGAAGAAATGAGATATATCAAACTTCCAAAGCATATGTGGGTATTGTTTGTTTTTTTATTGTAGAAGCTGCGGCAATTGGAATCTCGTTCCTCGTTCCTTCTGATTTTTGGAACGCGTTCCCGTTACAAGTTTCAAATGCGAGAAAGGAACTCGTTCCCGTTACAGTTCGAACAATGGAACACATCAATACATATACGTTACATCTGTATTTTTATGATTACAATATTCAATTAGATCAAACAGAGCTGTTTTCGTAGTTTTTTATCTATCCTATCAAATGCCAACATATGAATTTGAATGCCGTGATGGAAGGACAGGAGAAGAAAACAAGCGAAAGCCAGGTTTCATTTGTTGATATATTCATGTTTAAAAATCTCAGCTTTGGGTCATATTCATCTTTTAGGTGGGCGATTCAGACGGGCCAAATGTACTGTTACTCTACATTGCACGAGTATTTTACAACAACCTGATACGTTTCAATCTAAAAAAAGTTCCTTGTTTGAACTTAACAACACTTGGTTCTTGATGTTTCTGTCCGCAAGACGAGCAAATGAAGAAGAGGGGCCCTGCGGGACGAAATTACCCTGCTGGACGAAAAATGGAACGCCGTTCTTTCTTCCGTTCAAGTAAAAAAGCAACGACTTCCCGTTCCAGTTCCACCAATGCAAAATGCAACGGCGGCGTTCTTCCGTTCCTCCGAAAAGGAACGCATTCCAGGAACGCCGTTCCGTACAACACTGCACCAAGATAGTTAAGCTTCAGAAGTGCGACGTGATAAACAGGCAAAGAAAATAAATTATTTTCGTAGACAATAAAGATTCCCAACCTCGGCTGAAAATTAAATATCACTTTTTTTTTAATGTTTACGCTATTGTTTGCTGCTCGCACCGCACACTCCGCCCCATGGCGCCGTTGAGGCAGGCTTCAAAGACGATCGTCTCTCAACCGGCTGTGTAAGCAACAAAACAGTAACAACACAACCTTATTTTTGTTGCGTGTGTGTGTGTGTGCGTGCATGCCTGTGCGTGCGTGTGTGTGAGTGCGATTGCGTCACCGAGGGATAGGCGGCATGTGCGAGCGCTGAGGCTTTCAGGGAGGTTCAACTATTATCCGTGTCACTAAAACCGTGCAGCACAGCCATAGGTACAGAAAAGAGAGCGTATTCCAACCTCTTCAGGTCTCTTTCCTCTACCTTTCGCTGCACTGCATGGTTTTAGTAAAACGGAGTATACGCATACCCGATTTTCAGGCTGGGGGGCGGGGGGGGGGGGGGGGGGAGTGCCGGCCCTGCAAAATTTTGCAAGATAATTAAATTCGTTCCTGAAACTTTGCAATTACTGATGATAGAAGGTAATTAAATTGCAATTACAATTCAATTTAGCCAGAAGCAATTCATTACAATTAAAAATTACCAAAAAAGTAATTAAATTACTGTAATTGAATTACCTCCCAAGTTTAGTCATCACAAAGCTGCGTCGGTTATGTCAGCACGCATGTTGTCCGCCAATAACATGTTCAGACTACAAAATTGCCAAGCCATGCCCATCGCATTCGCGGAAGGGTGAACGCCGAACTTATTGGGAGAGTGCTGCACTTGAAGGGTCAAACCGCTTTAAGTGATAGTCTACTCGTGGTCATCACTCAATCCATGAGCTCCAAGCAATCAAAAATACCAAACATTTTTGTATGGATGCCCGATTTTCCTATTAATATTGGTATGAAAAATCGATTACCTCCGAACTATAGTAGACACCAGAGGGCACCGGAACATGGTATTAGAAATCGATTACCTCCGAACTATCATAGCCACCAGCGGGCACCGTAACACGAGGAAGTGCAGAGACCTTAGTTTCCTCCTTTGATGGCGCCATCTGGTGTGGTACTTTTCATACCTATTTTAGTAAAGAAACCTGCCCAGCATGAATATAATATTTGGTTTTCTTGGGATGCTTAGATATTATAGATTTAGTTATGACAATATATAGAGTATCGCAGAATGTGGTTTAGTGCACCTTTAAAGACGAAGCGCCACTCTGCCCTGAAAACTAGAGCGCCCAGATTGAAAAGAGTGTCTAACTCAAACGATGGGGAGCGTTTGCAATTTAAGGGCGGACGCCCCCTGCACAATTGGTCGCGAATGCGCATGCGCTGCATTGTTGCGTGGCGAGAAGGAAAGCAGACGTGAAGGTGAAAGCGCTTGGGCACGCCGATTCCTCTCGCTGCCTTCTCGCAGCTTGAATTTCAAATGCGGCCCATAAAACACGTAACTCGATAGAGCAGGTGTGTCTCTTTCGGAGGCCAGAGCAGTGTATAGAGAGAGTTTGGCTAATGAGAGGAGCGAACAGAGACAGGGCGTGCGCCGCACGCAGATAGAGGGCTTGGAAGGCTCTATTGGACAACCAGAAGCCGAAAAGGATCTCTTAGCGCTGGTATCGAGAATCTGTTTTAATAAGAGCATGAGGTTCAAATGTACTAACTGTACATGGTTGAAAATATTGTGCACGTGATGTTTTGATTATGATCCAGCAAAAATATGTAAGGAACGGAAGTGCTGTTCAAACTCGATTTCGCTCGGAATGAGTGTGACCGACTGACCGCTCGGACGGCAGATTCCCGGCCCTTGGCGCCTTGCGTATAGGTTGTCAATCGTACCGCTAGTCGCGCTCTTTAGACGTGATTTCAACGCGCACCATATTTTCAGTCACCAAGAGTTACTCTGACAGTCTTATAAATTTCGTTTCTCGTGACCACCACCAGGGTAATACCTCCGGCTTATGGTTGACCATACTGGAATTTGTGAAGACGCCCTGGAACACGCCCAGCCCGTTTTTGGCCAATGGCACTTAGTCTTTTGCTTTCTATACTTGCGAATAAATGGTCAAACTCTCTCTATAGATTGATCTGGTGGAGGCTGGTTTCCAGCGCCAGCAATGATAGCGTCCGCATTGAATTCCATTAGTGCCGAACATAGATGGAGTTTCGCCATTTATTGGAAAGTTTAAGGGGAGGGGGGGGAAGGGTGGCAAACGAGGAGGCGCCATTGGACGAAAGTGGGCTGGGCGTGTTCCAGGGCGTATTGACAAGTTCAAATGTCCGCAGGCCAGAAGCCGCGAATAATACCCTAACAGTGGTCGCGAGAAACAAACTTAATAAGTGCGTCGGAGTAACTCTCGGTGACTGAAAATATGGTGCACGTGATGTTTCGATCACGGTCATGCAAAATCACGGTAAAAGATATATAAATCAATCTAAGATATATAAAAGCATAAGCGACTAGCAGAATGGTCGACGTAGTTGGTACGAAAGGTGCCGAGGGCCGGGAATCTGCCGTCCGAGTGGTCAGACTCTGTCAGAGCAGAACAGAGGTCAAGCGGCACATTCGTTTCTAACAAGTTTTTGTATGATTATAATCGAAAACATCACCTGCACTATATTTTCAACTATGCAAAGTTACTACATTTAACTCTTACGCACTTACTAAAATGATTTCTCACTACCACCGCCAAGGAAATATTTTCGGCTTCTGGTGTGCCAAGAAAGCATGTCAAGCTTTCTTCTTACATCAAATGCACTTTCTGGCAGTGCCCGCTCCTCCAATTGTCCAAACTCTCTCAGATATACGGCTTTAAGTCGCATATTGAAGCTCTACCCGTTCGAACCTCCTCTAATGCGCCTTCAGCGTCCTGGCCACGTCTGCGCTTTCCCTCGGCCGTGTTTATGGATCTATCTCCGCAGTAAAACTTTGATACCATGATATTCGAAAACCTACCCACCTCCAGCGTTGCTCTGTAGATGCTTCACGTCATTCGACACTCAAGATTTTCTTAGAGCTTAGGTACAACCATAGACTTATTATGATGTACTCTAGAGGTTCAACTGGCGCTAGTGTCTATGCGACTTCCGTGACGCAAATTGAAGGAGACAGCAACCAGTCTATTTTTGCAGTGCTCCCGTGCATTCCTTTGGGAGAACGCGCGTGCATTTTGTCTCTTCGTCGGAAAATAACACGGAACGCTTTGGTTATTTTTGTCGTATCGAATAGAATGTACCTTGTTTGACATTGTAAAAGTGTAATTGCTTTAGTTAGCGCATTTTTCTTCATCAATGAACAATGTTTAACTTCGTTGCATTTCAGTCCCAAACATATTTTCTGCAGCAGGTGTGTAAAAACAAGTGACGATTCAAAGCAAAATTACAATGAAAGGAATATAGAGTGTGTTCGAGGCTCGCCAGTATTCCTGTGACGCTTATATATTGATAATATGCCAGTCCTGTGACTATATGAAAATTACCCCGTCTTGCATGAGTGGACAAAAACTTTAAAATAAAGAATGAAATATGTGGGCTATGAAAGGTGTCACTTCGTAATGTTTTTTCTGCCCGGCAGCTTTTATCGGGCACTTTTTCTCAAAGATTTCGAGCGTGCGGGTGATGTTTTCAACGCAAAACAAACATCTTCGCACATCTTGACAAGCACAAAGAGTGAAACGGAACATACTTATTTAAAACCGGAATATATTACTTGGTCTTCGAATTTAATTTGATCGTACATGCACGGGTAGTTACTGATCCAGTGTTACTGCGTAGTTCTTGTTAACAGATGTCCTTTGTTCGTTTGGCACGTATATCCCCCATGCTGAAAAGCGCCGGTGGTGTGTTCGCGCTAACAGTGTCCGACAGTGCACATAAATACACGTACGGAGCCGTTAAAGAACCGTTTTTAATGCGATGAATTTAAAAGAAAAACGCCGTAACTCACCAATTATTTCATCGGCCTGACTGAGAAATGTTCCAAGCTACCTGGTATGTACGAATTATCCGGGTTATTTGCTGTTATGATCGAGCGCAGGGAGAAAATGCACTGACTCTTTCTCACAGAAATGCATTACCGGAAGTCAAATGTGGACTGGTGTCTGTCTCTTTCAATTTGCGTCAGCACACGTAGCGCCACTTGAACCTGTAGCGTACGTTATAACAACTCTATGGGTACAACCGAGCGTTCCACAATTGTAACCGGAAACAACGGGAACACACCGTTATATTTCTGTTCTCGTTTATCTGCGCTGGAATGTGCCTCCGTGAAATGGTTGTATGATCGGCGCTCAGGAACTCACTACGACACGACATTCATCAGTACCAGCTGTTGGTATAATTTACATGAGAAGTGTTTTTCGCTATCTTAATATCGGATTTCTCTTCGCTCGCCGGCGGATTTGCGCACTCGTGCCGGGATTGAGCTGATGGCGACGGTGTCTGGCGCCGTATAGAAGGTATATGTATTCTCAATATCCAGGCCTTGTGTAAAAAAAGTTAGCGCCGAATTTGGCCCCGGACAATTGTGTATACCGCTGTGCTCAGGTGAGCTGACATTCTTTAGAAATCAAGCTTTGCAACTACACGGTTTGTCTATGCATGCCTGGTGGTGTTTAATGCGAAATGCTTCTCGTAGGAGCGCACCGTTTCGCCACTGTCTTGTCACGAAAAACGAAAACAGTCCAGAGCCTCCGAGTCTTAACCTATCACCAGCGTGAATGCTCCTCGGGGGACGTACCGGGGTCCTGTCCACAAGAGCCGTGCCGCGTCTACAGCCTTACATCTCGACATCGAAGTGGGTCACTGGTTTAAAGCTTCTCTAGTGTCGACGTACCCCTGCACCGTGATTGAGTGTGCTCTTCACCTCAAGGCCTCGCGGCCAATTGTTTTTTACTTCCCGCTCCTCCGCTTTTGACGACGTGGAGCGCCGAACGCTATTACCGCGTATGCAGCGACCGCTTTTGGGCGTTTTTGGTTACTTGAAAAAACTTTCGCTCGCCCGCTTCCTTTTATAGATTTTTTTCTTCTTGTTGTTTTCAGGCAGACGAACAAAATACAATATACAAAAATAAAGCCTGATCTTTGCTATGTGTTACGCAGCTCTAAAATTTGAGCGAGATTCAAATCTCCTCTACTGCTGAGTGTGTCTCTCTGTAGATATTCGCGATTGAAGTTGATAAACAGGTCCAAAATACTTCGCCTTTTTTCGGTTCATTAACGCACAGTTGTAGTTTCTTTTTTTAATTGATCTACATGTATAACAATTCTACTAATTAATCAAAGTGTGGCACTAATTTTCGTATCAAACGTGCTGAAATGGTTGAATGCTTCAGTTTTAAAGTCTAGGTGTTTATACTTACTGTCGAAATAAATTTGAGATCTATAAAATAAAAAGAATAACATACAGGCGCAAACGTCGCTTAAGATATGTAAAATAACAATGATGCAATCAACAATTCTAACAGAAAGCAGCAAATGGCTGATGGATACAAAACATTAGCGAAATATGCGTTCAAAAAATGGTCGTTAGCTTGAAACATATTACTCAACCTTAATTACACTCATGACCCCCGTAACACACCAGATTATGTGAGAGAATTTCAATGAAAAGTACTGCGCAGACATTAACGAAAGAAGAACAAATCGCGATAGCTTATCGGATAAGAGTAGAATGCGTCAGATATGTTCCGAAGCAATATTAAAAAAAATGAAGCATATAGCGTTCCTCGAATACCTTTCGTAAGATAAGATTACAAAATGTGTCTATACATTTACAATCCTACTTTGTTTATTTAAACCGGAGACATCCAAAGAAGTAACACTTCCTTGTATGCAATTAAGCGTTGAGTGTATCAGCTGAAAACGTGCGAGCAATTTTCGAATCCTGATTTTCATTCTCAATGAATGGCTAAAATTTTGACTTCGTGTATTTACGAGGCGCGCAGTATGTTGCAAATATGTCAAGTAGGAGAAGGGTCATGGCTGGTCACGATGAAAATTAAAATTGCTTTTTCTGGCATCTTATTTTCGGAGTGGAGCTGCGCGAAACAGGAGTATTTAATTTTGTTTTCAGCTTCAAGAATTTGTTATAAATATTATGCTGTGCTTGCAACGGGAATGTGGATATACAGAACGAGGAGAGAACCGATATAAATAAGAAAAAAACACGTTCTCTCTTACACTGCGAGTTAACTCGGTGGAATTGGTTGCACCCTAAATGCGTAAATTGCAAAAGAATTCACACAAAAAAGTCAGACAAGAGTTTTAAAAAAAAAGTCATCGAATGAAGCTATAAATAGACGATACACTATCTGAAATAATTCCAAAGTAATCTTAAGAACAAGTCGGTTTCGACGGGTATGTTGCTCTAAACTTGATTACAACGCATCCTACACACAGGTGAGCAAATGTTGGAGACTCGACGCAGGGGCTATGTTGGAGTACATCTTGGATCCTTAAAATATATCCGTGGAGCTCTGCACTCGTAAAAGATGCATGATGCATATACGAAGTTGCCGTTATGTTTCAAACGGGTCTACTTAATCCTATAAAGTTGCCAAATAATTTTTCATCCAGCGATTTATGATACGAATGCCTTAACTTGACGTTGAATGTAAAACATCAGACTAGAATTTTCGAATCAAAAGCCGTACTTATTTTCCAGCCGTTCAAAGTGCAGACTTTAAGTGACTTATAGAGTTGAATGTTCCAGTGTTGTTTTCATTAATGTATATTGTCATGAAGCTTCGAGCCTATGGACCATCTGTCTCAATATACTTTTCTGGTAAATCTGATCATCTTGGGCGCGGTAGGCATTGCGAACGTAATTGAAATACACAAAGGTTCATCATCACCTGGCAATACCACAATCGACTCTTAAACGTTTTAATATATTGCCGCGCGCGCAACTGGCCAAGCAGGCAGCGCGGCCGAGGAGCCTAACGGGTATCTTGCTAGGGTTCGATTTCTGGGAGCTGCGTGTCTTTTATTTATTTTTCTACTTGTCGTTCTCGCGAGTTCGAGAACTTTCTCGTCTCACCGAGTTACGAATGTTCTACGCGCCGAACGTTCTAGGCCGGATGTTCCAGAAACCAACGCCGGTACAAAAGGTGCTCCGCTTGGCGAGCCGGAGTGAGTTTCGCCCCAGCGCTCGGCTCTGCTATCGCGCCGACCTCGGCTCCCTCGACCCTCTTCTATCTTTTGTTCCCTTTTATTTTTGCGCACATGTTCGCCGCCAATAACCGTTTCAGTTTCCCTAGTTATTTTAATGCGAATAGCATTCTTTGGCTACTTCACGCACTTTTCGTCTATGTATCTATCTATCTATCTGGCTATCTAACCTCTTACGCCGCGGGTCGATAAATAAATAAAATAGACCGGCGCCGGCTGGGATTCGAACCGTTGACCCTTTTATCAGCAGGCAGACGCGCTAACCACAGAGCTATGAAGGCAGTCATTCAACGCACTCTAAACGGTTGTTTATATCTTTACCATAGGACGCGCTTACAGCGCTGTCACAGCTACCGGTGCGCGCGCTTTCCATGCACGAGGGCTCATTCCGCTCTCGTGAGGCTGAGCACGGCCGCTAGCTCACCCTCTCCCGCGCTCGGGAGAGGGTGATGTAGCGGCCGTGCTCAGCCTCACGAGAGCGGAATGAGCCCTCGTGCATGGAACGCGCGCGCACCGGTAGCTGTGACAGCGCTGTAAAGCGCGTCCTATGGTAAAGATATAAACAACCGTTTAGAGTACCGTTCGTTGAGACTAGCTGAGACGCCAGAAAGTCTGGTCGGTACCATTTTGAGTGTTTGTGCGTATGGCGCGTGCTTTGCTCGCCTTCCCAAGTGACACAAACGCACGTGCTGGGCTGCGGAGATCGTGCGCAGGGCTGTGAAAGTGTCAACAAATTTAGAATCGCCTCAAGAGTGGGCTGGCGTATCTAGAGTGTGCCGGCCACCTGACGAACGCGCATAACTCCGCACCGTTTGATGCTATTCGCATTAACGTAGATAATCATTCCCCAAAGGATGGGTTCTGCTAAACCCATCCTTTGGGAATTCCTTTGGGCATTGGGTTCTGCATTCCATCCTTTGGGCATTTTTTATGCTAAAGATATAAACAACCGTTTAGAGTGCATTGAATGACTGCCTTCATAGCTCTGTGGTTAGCGCGTCTGCCTGCTGATCAAAGGGTCAAAGGTTCGAATCCCAACCGGCGCCGGTCTTTTTTATTTATTTATCGACCCGCGGCGTAAGAGGTTGGATAGCCAGATAGATAGATAGATACATAGACGAAAAGTGCGTGAAGTAGCCAAAGAATGCTATTCGCATTAAAAGCGAAGACACTTGAGACTATTAACGTGTACAAATACGGAAGTATTCTTACACGCAGCGCATTCCTTCAAGCAGTGCGCCAGGTCTCCCTTTTCCACACGCCGCTCCGGCGGTGACATCACGCTCCGCCACTGCGCAGGCGCGGCACCCCCGCCGGCTCCACGGCTTCTGTGACGATGCATCTGCGTTGTTGTACTTTTCTTTTTGTTTCATTTTTACCAAGCTAGCTGCGTCCGCTGTGCAACCAATGGGAATTTATGTTGCCGTTTCACTCAGCCAATGCGAATTTATGTGGCGTTTCGCTCACCCAACGGGAATTTACGTGCCGTTTCGCTCAGCCAAAATGAGAATTTAGGCGTTGTTTTGTTCAGCCAGTAGATTTTTAGTTTCCGTTTCGCTCAGCCAATGGGTATTTGGGTGTCGTTTTTTGCTGCTACAAACATTACTTAACGTCGGCTTCTCTCCACTGGACAGTTAATGATTTCGCAATATTAAAACGATTTTTGCTGAGCTTAAATGCTGTTCCTTACCTGCATTATTCAAACTCGTTCTTAGCGCAAGGTGTTAGCTAACGACAAGAGTGCCTGTGCACCTTTAGAAGCGTCGCTACGTGTTTGTCGCCTCAGAATTCGAGCCACAAAATAAAATTCGCATTTTTACCTTTTGACAGGTTCCGTCATTGTGCTTTGAAGCGCCAACCACATGACGGTGCAAGTTTTAGGAAGCAAATGGCGGTGCACAGAAGCGGAATAAACTCCAAGCCGCAATATTTATTTTTGTGGAATCAGTTTTGTCATGCGTCTTGGCAATTGTTGATTAAAATAGTAAAAGTACAAATCAACATTATTCAGGAAGAGTATTCGTGCTTCGAACCTGCCCCCTACCTCTTCCAACACCACTTAGAATAAACAAACACCTGTGGCTATGGCCTCCACTGCCTTCGCGTAACGACATCACACTCGGATGACTTTGACTCGGCAAATGGAATGGAGCCTGACACCGAGTGTTATTCGACGCATTTACTAGACACGAGGAACAGCCGAAGGCTTACGCTTCGACGTAGTAGCCTTTAATAATAGCCTTCATCGTCCTCGCAGTGGGCTCCAACGCTTACGCGTTGGAGCCCACTGCGAGGACGTCGAAAGGCTATTATGCGGGGTTTGATTATTCTAAGTGCTCTTGACAATGCCAGAATATAACTGGCGTTCTTTGTCATGTGGTATATCTCGTAAACGCCGTCTTCACTGCTAGCATGGGCCTCGCGGTAAGAAGTCTCAACAAAGCGCGCCAAAAGGTAATAGAAACAGCAAAAGCGGCTCTGCCTGAATGTGCACTCGCAAAAACAAATATGGTGGGAAAATCTACGCAAAAAGTAAGTGTCAAAAAAAAAACGAGCGAAAGAAGACAGGATTACACAGTATGGTGCACTCTAATTTGCCAAGAAAAACATTGAGAGACGTTTAAAGGGATACCTCAACGAAATTTGAAATATACCCGTCGACTTCAAAAATAGGCTGAATATGATCCACAATATACCTGAATGACAATCCCATGTTCGCATTTTGAGCCAGATAGGTGTCTTTTTCGTTATAAACGGCCCACTCTGGCAAGTGCTCGGAGAGCAGCCAGCGCATGCCTTCTTCCTCTTCCGTACCTCTCCTCCTCCCCTCCTCTGCTCCTCGTCCTCCCTCCCCCCCCTCTCCCATCCTCCTCCTCCTTCCGTCCATCGCCTGACCCCTCCTTCTCCCTTTCCCCTCCTTCTCATCTTGCTCCTCCTCACCCCTCCTTCTCCCCTACCCTCTTCCTCATCTTCATCCTCCCCTTCTCCTTCGTCTCCTTTCCTCTTTGTCCTCTGTACCTTCCCCTCCTCCTACTCCGCAAGTTCATTTTCGCGCTAAATCTTGTGGACAAACTGAATTTGTTTATAGGTGACATTACGCCAAATCATGTGGCGTCTATCTCCCCGCTAAATTTAGCTGGGAATATAATTAGTTTTGTAGTCACTTGACGTCAATTTTTCCCGCAATATTTAGCGTGGTTACACCGACGCCGTGAAGCCCGGAAACAGGCGCCTAAGAGCTGCGCTCTCAAAGTTGGAAGGCGCTTAAAGCGATACATCAACGAAATTTGAAATATACCAATTGTGTTCAGAAATAGGCTGAATATGATCCACAATATTCGTAAATGACAATCGCACATTTGTATTTTAAACGTAATGGCTGTATTTTTTGTCATAAACTTCCCACTCTGGCAAACGCTAGTAGAGAGCACGTGACATCCGCCGCAATCGTGACATAGGTTGTCTCGGGGCGAGCAAAGCTGCGGCGAGGCTGACGTCGAGTGCCATGTCCTAGTCGTTCCAGCCACCGAAGCGGCAGACACACGCCAGCGGTCGGACCACCGCAACTAGCCGCAAAGCTGATTTTGTACAGATTTTAGGTGGCGCGTTACTCTTCTATATTATTGTACAGGGACAACAGCGACGTCTGGGATATACAAAAAAAAGTCTTGGAGAGAGGGAGTCCTCGCTTCTCTTCTTCTCTCGTGGTTGCCGGAGGCGAGACAGGTATCGTCACTTCCTGGCAAGGTTCCTAGACGGGCATTACAAGCGCGCTGTTAGCGACATCCATAGATGTTCTTTGCCAATCGTATAATTCGTCTCAAACTTACTTTACTTTTCATTTTCAGCAAGAGATTTGTGTGTCTGATGGGATACTGCTCCCTTGAACACCAATAGACCAAGAAATATGCTCCGAAATTTTGTTGTAGTATCCCTTTAAGAGTGGAACGCGATACCGTGATCGGGTCCCGTTCGCAAAGCCTTCTCACTTAAACGCGTGCTTGTCCCCAAGCCGTGCAAGCGTGTGTGTGTGGTCTAGTGTGACGATGTGGCTGAACAAATGACGAGGAAGACGACGCAGATGAACGCTGTGATTACAATGGATAATCAAAGATGAAGAAGACTGCAAGACCGGATCAAGAAATGGGAATAAGAAAAAAGAAGAGGAGGACGACACGAGGAGAGTGAACGGGACAGTCACGCTCGAGGCGCTCGAAAAAGGCGGTTGGGCATCGGCACCCGGCTCAACACCAGCGGTCCCGGCAGTCTAGGAAGATTTCGGACGGGCGCCAACAGGCCCGTTGGGAACTTTGAACCTGTACACCGTGGGCCGCCGCCGTTAGCCAAGCTGCAGCCAGCAAACCTACGCCTGGGCAGACCCAGCCTGCCAGGCTCCAGAATCAACGTTGCGACAACGAGGCGTCTTCTCGGCAATAACATCGTGTGAGCCGTAAGCGAAGTCGGCGGACTGAACTTTGTACATATTTTGATGACTCTCGTAACTTGTTTTCCTACTCTATCTGACTTTTATTTTTGATTTCTTACTCTGTAAATAATATCTTTCTTCTTACAACCACCGCTCCGGAATTCTGAGTTCCTTCCTTATCCATTTCCATCACAATCTGGCGTCCGCGACAGGACCTCTCTTTCTAACATCTTATAGAGAGCAGAATTCCAGGACGGTGCTGTAAGAGAAATGAGTATGGATACGGAAAAGATACTAGCTCTTGGTAAAGAACTGGGATACACTGGGGTAGAGCTTCGCGACTGGGTTGAGCAAGAACGCAACCGGCAACGCGAAGAACGCCACCTGTTACGAGACGAAGCACGGGAGTCAGCTAAAGAGGCACAGGACGCGGCTGATCGAGAGATCCGTAGATTGCAACAAGAACGGGAAGTGTTAGAACTTCGACTCCGACTGCGAGACAGTACCAGTTCAGATCGGAATGAGAACGAGGGTGGTACCAGTGGAGGAGAAAATCAGGAAGCGCAAGCTAATTGTCGCAGCCCCCATAAACTCATTCCACCATTTAACGAAAAACGAGACGACTTGGATGCTTACCTCCAGCGTTTTGAAAGAGTCGCAAGCAGCCAAAACTGGCCTCCTGCCAAATGGGCATTGTCATTAAGCTTGTGCCTCACCGGCGAGGCCCTGACTGTAGTTGGCAGGATGACTCTTGACGAGTCTTTAGACTACGCAAAAGTCAAGCTGAGCCTGCTACAGCGGTTTCGCTATACGACCGAAGGCTACCGCGAGAAATTCAGGGATGGCAAGCCCGACGAGGCGGAGACAGGGAGACAATTTGCGGCTCGACTATTGGGATACTTTGACCGTTGGATCGAGACAGGAGAAACCCCTAAGACGTATGAAGGGCTAAGGGACCTGATAGTCTCAGAGCAGTTCCTGAAGAGATGCAGCGCAAAGCTATCTATATTCCTAAAAGAAAGAAACTGCAGGACCCTGGAGAATCTGGCGACAACCGCAGACCACTTCCTCGAAGCACAGGGACAGACTAGCCTCTTTAAATTGAAAGATGATTCGGACCACAAGAGTGGAGGCCATGGGAAAGAAGGCAGTAAAACACAACCGTCTATGAGGGTAGCCAGTCGATGCTACCTCTGCAATAAACCTGGTCATAGAGCAGCCGATTGTTGGACGAGTTCCAAGGCTCCGCGTCCTTCTGCGTGTTGGAGGTGTGGAAAGGCTGGGCACAAAGCAGAAGCTTGTAACTGGAAGTCAGACGGAGCGAAAGACAAGGCTCCCCAGGCTTCCTGTGTGTTAAAGACCAGATGACGAAACCGAAGCAGAAAATACTTATGTCTTAGTAAAAAACGGGGACAAGATCCCAATAGTAAATATGGCACTTGGAAAACCTCCACGTTTCCTAGTAGACGATATGCCAGTGGTGAGAGGAGAAGTGGGAGGTCGAACGGTAACGGTCCTCAGAGACAGCGGCTGCAACACAGTTGTTGTGAAAAGAAGCCTGGTTCCAGATAACAAGCTAACTGGCTTTTCCAGTCCAGTTTTTCTTCTGGACAGGACGATTAAATATTTACCAGAGGCGGAGATTGAAGTAAAAACACCATACTTCACGGGCAGCTTGGTGGCGAAGTGTATGGATAACCCGTTGTACGACTTGGTACTCGGAAATGTTAAAGGAGTGAGGAGGATTGATGATCCCGATGAAGAATGGGATTGTGACAAAGGACAAACAGTGTCTGAAGCGAGAAGAAGAGGAAATCGGGACTGAAGAGACGGCAGTAGGAAGGAAACTGCTAAAGAACTCGCAATGAGCGAGAAACGTGAAGAGAAAGACTGTAAGGTCTTGGAGAAAGAGAGTGATTGTGCAGGGGCGCTAGGAAAGGCGCCAGGCAAGAAAAACATTTCCGGGTTACCAGTCATGTCAGTGGAGCCAACAGAAGTTGATAACAGAAAGCTGAGAATGGCTCAGGAGAACGACGAAACGCTGAAGAAGTGCTTTGCTTCCATCGGGAGAAAGTTCGTTTCAGAAAAAGCTCACGAATCAGAATTCGTGTTACGTGACGGAATCCTCTACAGGAGATATCGGACACCGTCCCGTAAGGAATGGGAGCAGTTAGTTGTCCCAAAAGACTTTCGAATGATCGTGCTCAAATTGGCACATGAAGGAATTATGGCCGGCCATCAGGGAACGAAGAAAACCACTGATCGTGTACAAGAAGAATTCTACTGGCCGGGAGTAACATCAGAAATAAAACGATTTGTAAAATCGTGTGACATTTGCCAGAGGACTGTTCCCAAGCACTTGGTGGCCAGGGCGCCCCTTGGGACTATGCCAATCATAGGGACACCCTTCCAACGAGTCGGCATAGACATCATCGGACCAATCAAGCCGAGTTCAGAAAGTGGCAACAGGTATATTTTGACGATGATTGATTTTGCAACTAGATACCCAGATGCTGTCGCCTTGAAGAGCATGGAGACAACAGAGGTTGCAGAGGGCCTTCTTCAAATGTTTTCACGAGTAGGCCTACCCCAAGAAGTCCTAAGTGATCGGGGATCCTGCTTTACGTCAGGCTTGATGAAGGAGATCAGTCGCCTGTTATCGCTGAGACAGTTGACTACCACGCCCTACCATCCTATGGGTAATGGACTTGTCGAGCGGCTGAATGGGACATTAAAACAAATGATCCGGAGGATGTGCCAGGAAAAGCCACGATGCTGGGACCGGTACTTAACCCCGTTGCTTTTCGCATATCGGGAAGTCCCACAGAGTAGTTTGGGGTTCTCCCCGTTTGATCTGCTTTATGGGAGATATGTTCGGGGTCCCATGGCAGTTTTAAAAGAACTGTGGACTAACGAGAACATCGACCCTGAGACGAAAACAACCTACGGGTACATGGTCGATCTTCGGAAGAGACTGGAAGACACATGCAAAGTTGCCCACGAAGAACTAAGAAAGGCCCAGAAGACGCAAAAGGGATATTACGACAAGAAGAGTCGTGTACGTGAACTGCAAGAAGGAGATCCAGTGCTGATCTTGTTACCAACTGACAAAAATAAACTGATTCTGACAATGGAAGGGACCATTCCGCGTGGTGGAGAGAAGGAATGAACTGGATTACGTAATCGACCTCGGAGGAAAGACGACATTATTCCACGTCAATATGCTCAAGAAGTATGAGGAGAGAGAAGTTCTGGGCGCTCCTGAACAAGTCTTGGCTGGCCTCGCAGTAGAAGAGGAAAGTGAAGAACAGGAGGTCCCCCATGTCGGCCTTCGGCGTCAGCAAGACCACAATGATGTGCAGAAATCAGAAGAACTCTCAGAGGAACAGGTCACGGAGGTGGAAGAATTGCTAGACTCGTTCCAAGAAGTATTCTCGGATCTTCCGGGTCGAACCAATCTCGTAAAATGCCAGCTGAAACTAACAACAAATGTGCCAGTTCAAGTTCGACAGTACCCACTCGCCTTTGCGCTACAGGAAGCAGTAGAAAAAGAGATAGGTGACATGCTGAGTCTCGGCATAATCGAGAAATGCAACTCGCCCTACAACTCACCCGTAGTGGTAGTAAAGAAGAAGGACAAGACGACCCGATTATGCATCGATTTTCGACAACTAAATCAGGTGCTGGTACCTGACTGCGAACCGATACCCCGAGTCGACATGATGTTTGCTCAAGTCAGCACCAAGAAGTACTTTTCCAAATTTGATTTTGCGAAAGGTTACTGGCAAGTGCCAATGGCACACGGATCGGAGGACGCGACTGCGTTTTCAACGATGTCAGGGTTATACCGTTTCAAGTTCATGCCCTTCGGCATAAAAACAGCCCCGGCGGTCTTCACTCGTTTAATGAGGGAAGTCTTGGATGGAGTACCAAACACATATCATTATTTTGATGATGTATTAATCGCAACTGCCAGCTGGGAGGAACACGTGAAAACTCTGAGACAATTTTTAACGAGGGTAAAACAAGCTGGGCTTACCATCAAGCCAAAGAAGACAGAGATCGGCTTCTCCCGAATAACATTTCTCGGACATCGAATCGGACAAGGAACATTTGAGCCGTTGACCGAGACACTGGAGAAAATTCAAGGCGCCAAGAGACCACAAACAAAGACGGAAGTCCGATCGTTCCTTGGACTAACGGGATATTACCGAGAATTTATTCCCAATTACGCCGAGACGTCGCTCCCTCTGACGGAACTGACAAAGAAAAAAGCGCCCATCAAAGTCATCTGGGAAGACAAACACGCCAAATCTTTTGAGGAGCTAAAGAAATCCCTCTCCGACAAACCGATTTTGAAGTCTCCGGATCTTTCGAGGGCTTTCATCCTAAGAACAGACGCTTCGGGAAGATGCTTGGGTGCTGTGCTAATGCAAGAGCACGATCGGGTGATGCACCCTGTTGCGTATGCTAGCCGGCAGTTGTTGCCGCGAGAAGTTGCATATTCAACCATCGAGCGAGAGTGTCTCGCCCTTGTATGGGCGGTGCAGAAATTTCACATATTTCTGTTTGGAAAACACTTCACGGTTCAAAGTGACCATCAACCCTTAGAATACATTCACTCCGCCAAACAACTCAACAGTCGCGTGCTGCGATGGAGTCTGCTGCTGGCTGAATACGATTTTCATGTCATGTACATTCGGGGCAGTCAGAACTTTGGGGCTGACTATTTGAGCCGACTATAGTACGCTTCCGTAAAGGATGAGATTCCTCAAACAGTTGCGAGGGCTGCTATTTAAGTGAAACAATTGTTTTTTTTCCTTTTCCTAAGTGTATAACGTTTTGGTCTTTACTTTCTGTTGTTGGATCTTATTTAAACAATTGTCTTTAAAAGGGGGTGAATGTGATGATGTGGGCTGAAGAAACGACGAGGAAGACGACGCAGATGAACGCTGTGATTACATGGATGATCAAAGATGAAGAAGACTGCAAGACCGGATCAAGAAATGGGTATAAGAAAAAAGAAGAGGAGGACGACACGAGGAGAGTGAACGGGACACACGCTCGAGGCGCTCGAAAAAGGCGGTTGGGCATCGGCACCCGGCTCAACACCAGCGGTCCCGGCAGTCTAGGAAGATTTCGGACGGGCGCCAACAGGCCCGTTGGGAACTTTGAACCTGTACACCGTGGGCCGCCGCCGTTAGCCAAGCTGCAGCCAGCAAACCTACGCCTGGGCAGACCCAGCCTGCCAGGCTCCAGAATCAACGTTGCGACAACGAGGCGTCTTCTCGGCAATACCATCGTGTGAGCCGTAAGCGAAGTCGGCGGACTGAACTTTGTACATAATTTGATGACTCTCGTAACTTGTTTTCCTACTCTATCTGACTTTTATTTATGATTTCTTACTCTGTAAATAATATCTTTCTTCTTACAACCACCGCTCCGGAATTCTGAGTTCCTTCCTTATCCATTTCATCACATTAGTCGGTAACGTCGCGTCTCATGTGACGTCACACGTGGTGTGACGTCATGACCCTACCGACCCACTAAATTTGAGGGGAAAATTTTGCGCTAAATTAGGCGGGAACATGTAGCTGCAAGGTATTCTACCGCATATGGTTGCTAAATGTTATTGAAAAGACGGTGAGAGTGCAGGCGAGCTGGTGGTAGCTAATCATGTTGTATTACCTGAGACTGCGGTGGATGAAATTGGAAGAACTTTCAGCAGAAGAAACAGACACGAGAACGTCTCAAGCTCAGCTAACCGATTTATTTCTCAAACAGCCTTCTCAAATCACTCTCATCCACCGCAGTCTCAGGTGTAATACATACATGATCCTGCCTGGTCTGCATGGCGGGAAAGATTCCGCTAAATCAGCGGTAAACGATTCTACTCAAATTGTCAGAAAATGTTTAGCTAAATTTAGCGTAGAAAGGTTTCTGCAATTCGACGAAAACTTTCCGCTAACTTTAGCGGTAAAATTTTCCTGCCGAATCTCGTACCAAGTTGACCCCGGAATTTACTACCGAATTGAGCGCGTAAATCATATATAATGAAACGCGCGGGGCCTCGTGGGACGTCACGTGTCACACATGCGGCTAAGGGCGTTGCATTCTGGGATTTTTTGGTCCCACCGACGCCCGATTCCGGCTGAGGCGGCGTCGCCGTCGCCGTCGGCATTGGCATAACCGCGAGCCCCCCTCGAGGACCTCGGGCGGATTTTCCTCGGATATTGCTCTCGAAGGAACCGAGGCCTCGGCGAGGACTCTCGGTGACCTTCGGTGACTGGAGGGGGGGTCACGTGACCATCTCCCCGAGGTCACGTGACCCCCCCTCCCCGAAGTGACGTCACCCCCGAAATCACGTGACCCCCCCTCCCGAGGTCGACGTCACGCTACCCCCATCCCCGAGGCCACGTGACCCCCTCCCTCCCCGAGGTCATGTGACCCCCTTCCCTAGATTACGTGCACCCTCCCTTAGTACCCTTCCCTCCTCCTAAAGAGCTGCGCTCTAATTGGGCGCTACAGGGAGTTGTAAACGGCTTTCACTTTTTTCTCTCACAATATTTTTTTTTTCATTTACTTTTCCTGGTTTTACTTGGAGATGAAGTGGGAGCACTTGCACGCATGGGGACGCAATAAGGCCGATATGGCCTGGCCCGGATTAGCTAATAGCGTCTCCCTATTCCTTTAAGTGCCCCGAGCGGATCGTCCACCGTCCTGGGGCCGCCGACCACTTCCCGGGAAGTGTGGGGCGCCTCGCCTGCGGGAGGCGCCACACAGTTTCTGGGAAATGGTCGGGGACTGGAACCTCTGCGTCCGACCCGCGGGGTTGAACCCGGTGGTTCCAGTCCCTACGGGCCACGGATTCCTACGTAGACTTCTCGACAACTGTAATATTCTAATGTTAGAAGAAGGTAGAGGTTTATGGAAGACAGTATTAAGGAAAAACCAAAACCGAGGTGTGATAGTCTTAGAAGCAAGAACAGCGTAAAAATGAACACAAGGACAAGTAAAAGTCCCAGGCAAACACATCCCGGAATAACGAGTGTTGTTTTCTTTCAGAGCAAAATATATTGACACAAAAAAGAAGAAAAGAGAGAAAAAGGCTAGGGACATTTTTTCATCACAGTCACAAACAGTCAAATTCAGAAAGAAGAGGAGACAAACCGCACGAAGCATTTTATTTTTCCTCTGTCAGAGTCGCAATCAGACTCGTAGTTCAAAGTCAGTTGCAGACAGAAAGAAAGAAACACTATAGAAAGATTTTTCTCTTCATCGCAATCACACTTACCGTAAAAAATCACAGCCACAGTGAGAACGAGATAAAATACCTTTTACAGGGCATTTTTTCATCAAAATCACGGTCATGGTAATTGTCACAATAACATAAACATGACGGGTCTGATTAATGAAATTCATCATTAAAAGGTTAACTGATTCACTGGCACAAACGTCAGGTCCAGTATGTCTAATAAAAAAAGCCGGATCATTTGTTATCAGCCTTTTTTCTTTTTTCTTACTGTGAGAGTCACTATGATTTTTACTTTGACTGTGATAAAAGAATTCCCCCTATAGACTCTTGTTTACTTCTTCTGACTGTGGCTGATAGAGAAATGCCTTGTACAGTGTTTTTTGTTTTGTGTGTAAGTTCCTTCATTTGTGTCAATCGATTTTTTATCAAAATGACAGTAATTAGTCAGCGCTGTGCTGTCTGTATCGTCTAATTGTCCTTGGGCTAATTGTTGTGCTATTTTTATTTCGCTGATTAAGCACAAACTCCGTATCTCAACACCTTACTAAAAGTAGTAATCTACTGCAAAAATAATAAAAAATATGTTCTATAGTTCGGAGGTTGACTCGGCATGTCCACGTTTATCCGTTTGTCCTTCGGTGAAGATTGTCTTCAGACAACCGAGCGGCATCTTTCTATGGTAGCAAGTTTCGGGTTTTGTATCACAGAAAACCCGTGTCAAAATTTGAAGCCCGTTCTCGTAGATGCTTGCAATTGATGATAAAACAGAGTCAGTATTCAAAAAAGTGTGAAAATCTGGGTGTCCCTAAATATGTGTGTCTGTTTTTTTTCTCTTTTTTCACAGCTAAATTAAGCTACGTTTCATCGAAACGCTCATTGACCGCCCAAAATATAAAGTTAGCTGTCTAAACCAGATGCCAAAATGCCAGAACTTGCTGTTATCGCATTCAAATGTTATAAGGGATTTTCTTAACATTTTATATGGGAAAGTCTAGTATGTTTTTACAAGTTTCTGTTAACAGTCGCATATTTCAGCTTCATGTATCCGAGAGGTCTGTTTGCCGTAATTTTGCGTTGCAAAGTGTAAAACCACATAACTCAAAGCTCTTTGATAGGACAGCGCTTTAAGCCCTAATCTTTCGCATCTGGCTCCGACCACTAGCTCTACATTTGTTCGGATAATGAGCATTCGGAAACGCGCAGTTTTTTCTTCAGGTAAAATAACACCCTGTAAATTTTTTTCTGCAGACACCCTTTAATTATTGATCATGCCAGAGATAAGGTAAGCAGCACTGGTGAGAAATATAAAGCGTGTGGGCAACATCAGGATCCAGAAGAGTTGGACCAGGTGGACCATGCCAAATCGTCCGCAGTAACCTCCATCGCGAGGAGGCCAAGTGAAAATTCCCACGCGAGCGGCGCTCCGCCGTAATAAAAGGCCGTCGCAGCGTATGCGCGTGGGGCTCTTGGGTCAGGGCGGGCAATACATTTGAATTAATCACTACGTGTTGCCAAAACCAGTGCGTTGTGTCATTCTCCGCGGCGGGTAGCATCAGGGGAAGTTCCTACAATTGAAAGTGATTTATCACAAGGGTGGTGATGAACATATGGATGTTCCTTCTAAAGGGGTTTTCGCGTGGTCAGCTTTACAACTTTGTCGAATACCGTAGACGCATGCTGGCAAGTGCTCTGGACACTATATAAGAACTTCGGGGGGCTAGCTGGTGATAAACGTTTTAAGCCATGGTTAAAAAACACACCCCCCCCCCCCCCCAAAAAAAAAAAAAAAAAATATAAAAAACGAGCACAGGAAAGATGTAAAAGCTAAACTTTTTTTAGATAGAGCTGTGAGTAGCGGTTGTGTTTGTTTTCTTGTGTCAGTTCCTTCTAGCCTTATCAGCCATGGTTTAAATCTGAACACCTAGCGTTCGCAAACATGAAGAGGCTGCACGCATCGTCTTGCGCAATTTATTGGAAACCCAAGACCAAACAACACCACCCAGTGGCAATGCCGTGACTTTTTAGAAAATGTGAGCTCGCACCTGTTGAACAGGGAGAAAGACCTTCCGCAATCTAGATGCGCAAAGAGAGGAACGGGCATTTAGATGCATTTCGCTCCAGGTCCTGAATAGTAACGCAGATTCTTATCGATGGTTGCGATCCACCACGCAGAGTGTGGTGAATCACTGTGTCATCGTGTTATTGCCTGGGTGTCTATGAGATTAAAGCAATATGGAAAAGAACGACGAAGAACCAAAAGATGCAAGCAGCGCGAAGACATAAGCTACGCCTTTGCTTTTTTTTCAGACTTGTCAGCGACTATTGTGAGCTTGGATGTTTTTAGCTGCAATATGAATTTCCCTCGAGTGCAACGTTCTTGCCTTGGTAAACGTCATCGAGAATTACACCATTTCATTAGCTTAGATGGCCTTTCGGCACAGAGTAAAAATATATGGCTTAGTGAGGTTATACTAGGGTCTTACATTCTACTTGCACTATACTGCAGCAAGACTAGCTGAAGGTACACATACAACGTGTGGACTCCTCATGAAGGTAAAGAGACATGAATATTTCATAAATATATAATATTAGTTTGGATTATCTTATTGGCGTGGATTTTGCAGGGATTAATATTTCGTGCCCCGGATAAGATTTGCGCGTTCTTTCTGTTACTAGTGAGTTACATTTTATATAATTTTTTGTCTCTCGGCTAGTCTCGCAGTTTGAACGATATCTGGAAAGTAGAAATTGGAAACGTAGATCCGGACTCCCGATATTTAGGTGTTTCAATTCGTGCAACAAAACAAAAAACCTAGCATGGGTTTGGGCCTATATAATATATTTTCCAATGCGAAGGCATAGTTCTTTCATTAAATATTTGGTCGTTGAATATCCCTGCAAATGTTATTACTTTTCCTGTTCCCTAATATACCATGATTCGTTTAAACGTAAAACGCCCTTTGGCTATTAGAGGTCTCGGCACTTCGTGGCGTGCATAAATGAAAGTGAATACTGGATAAAAGCGCGGCATCGAAGCTCGAAAATGATTATCTCTGCTTTACCGGGTGGGAGAGTAAGAGTAATCAGCAAGTACGTTGATTGGTTAACAGAGGGTGGTCTTGTGAATAAAAGGCGCGGGCGAGGGGGCGCGAGGTATAAGTGGTGGAGTTCGACCACATGTGCGCACTAAGGAAGAGTGAAGCTCGGAGTGTAATAGAAGGCTCTGGAGGAAGATCGCCAAGAGTATCAGCCCAGTTGGCGGTAGTATGGCTTTCATTCTCGGTGCAACTCTGAGGCCGGATTCTCGTAAAGCGAACTTACGACGAAAAAAGTGCGTACGACATATTTGAGAGGAAAATCCGTATTCTCGAAACGAAATTGTCGTAACTTTTGCGCAGGTTACGACAAAATCCTACGACAGCTCCGAAGCTGTCTTACGCACTTTTTACGATCAAATCAACATAGCCGACAGCATCCGCACAGTTACTTGGTCGCGACAACCAAGGATATTGATTGCTCCCACATGCTCTTCTCGCGCGTCCCGACTTCAAGCAGCAAGCGAAAAAGGAAGAAGTACTTGAAGCCGACCACGACGAACATCAACGCTGGATCCACAGACACCCGGGAAAAGCAACAAAGGCAACGATCCCACCGACCAAGCGAGCTCGGCAGAATAGGCCTAGCAGGCACTCCGACCGCTCCGACCTGTTCGGGCGCAGCATTTCTCCGACGGTCCTTGGCCAAGACCGTCTGCCCACGACCGGCAGGCTTGCTGAATGGAATATGCCCGCGGACCCTTTTGACCTTTCCCGTATGAATAGTTTGATCGCTAAACCAAATTTCAGAGGTCAATCTCTTTTCCTCGTCATCTCGATCTCCTGTTTTCCGAGGCAGCGGTGACGAACGCTGTCGTCGAAAAGGGACTCTCATTGATTCTATCTTCTTGTTTTGTGTGATATAGAGCTCAATAAACGCCGTGTGGATTACCTTCGCAACACGGTATGTACACTTTGTTATTAGTATACCATTTTTATTTTGACACGGCGCTACGTCACTGTCGAGCTATAACAGTCCGTGTAGTTACGCTGATGGTCATACCTTTCTTTGCCGATCGAGGCGTCATGTCAGTATCGAGTTGCAATCGTGAGATCGGTCCCGAAGCGCTTGCCAAGACCCGGGCTAACAGAGCGATTCAGCACTTCGATCGAACGCTCGCGTCCGCTCCGGAGTATGAAAAGGTATTTGCGTGGCTCTTGCTGACACTCTCGTAGTTCAAACGTATCTTTTTTAACGTCGGCTCGCTCCTGCATTTCGAGGCCGCGAAAAACGCCGCGGCTATTGGTTTCTATCTATGTCGCTTTGCAAACGACTGGCACGGCGCTTACCAACAATGACAGGTGTGTTCACTTCGCAGCAGTCAACGGAAGCGTTTAAATCGTGTTAGCGTCGATATATCACTGCACGGACACGAACCCCAGTCAAGCGGTGATGAAAAGGCCGCCTGTGTTTATGAGAAACGGCTTGAACACTAAACGTTTAAACACAGACAGGTCAGGACATACATAGGGCTGACTATCAACGAGTAGTTAGCCTGTGTTTGTTATTAAACATCCACGTGCTCCGAACTATGCCGGAGCTCTCCGATTGGTTGTCCGTGTAGCCGAAGACGCCGTCGCCATAGCAACAACACCGGAAGTCGTTGTTTCTCCGTAAAAGGTCGTAACTTTCCTCCTCTCACTTAAGAACGCGTTTGTGAATACTGTTTGCGCCTCATCTTACGATGATCGTAAGTTTACGAACTTTCGTAGCTAAGTTGTCGTAGGTAAGAGGTTTTTATGAATCTGGCCTCTGAAGTGTACAATGATCTGCGATATGAGATATTGATGGGGAGCCCGTGGCCGAGACGATGGCTGGAGGAGGCGTTGCGGGCGCTACGGGCGATTCCATACTACGCATGAGGGAGGACTGACACGATAGAGAAGGGGGAGGGTTGAGGAAAAGGGGGGGGGGGGGGCTAATCTTAATCCCACAGCGCTTTGCAGTTGGTTCGCGTCATGGCAAACTATGCCCTACTTACGCCATAATTGCTGCCAAGGAGAGACCGGCCTGAGCCAAGGCGATCAGTCCGTTTTTGTTCCAGCGCGAGATCCGTGCCATTTTTCTCTACGAACGAATGGGTGTTCTATGCATTTTGCTTTTGAAGAGAGGACTGAAGTATAAATGCAATATGTTCTTATGTAACACTAAATGTTCTGACATATTACACCAAGAACAACTGTTAAACAGATAGTAAATAACTGATCTCATTTCGAGCTCGCACCAAACCTCTTGACCAAATGCCTCATGAAGGCGCTCTTCCGCCAAACAACAAAAACTGTTAAGCGCGTTTCGCCTAGCTTGGGCCCCGAATGAGCGTCTTATCCTGAAGGCAGAATGGAATCGTCCGGAGAGCGTGCAGCGCCCCCATCCACCGCCTTCTCCGCCACGCGCTCCCTGTGGGTCTTTTCATATTGAAGGCGACTCGTTCCACGCGTTATATTACCTGATGAAGAGCGCCGTGAATGTTCGCGTCTGGCGTCTGAAAACTCAGAGTATCGCCAAACGTCCGTAATGCAAGAACGTTTCATGTATCTAACAAAAGTGCTTAGCAATTTGCTACACATTTTTTACGTTTCGCTTTTTACGGTTAGTTTTTTTATTGCGTTTATGGTAGTTAATTTTTGCGTTAGCGTTTCGTTCCTCACACAAGGTGGTAGCAGCAAGCCCTAAGGATAAAATAAATATTGTAATCTAGCGTTTCTATCCGCTTATTCAAAGAGGACACACATGTTCTGGCGCCGCTTAGGGTGTGATGTATGTCACAAAACAATGCGCAAACGTGCAGGTGCTTTAATTGGCAAACGCTAAGCGCGTCATAGTGCCTCGTTCGCGGAGGTGTCCGCGAAATAGAACTCGCAACCGTGTCGCGGACAGGGTTGGAACAGCATACACATTGCTAGGCTCGCGACCACAGCCTCGTGAATTGTCTAGCTTTGTAAAAATATTTTTAAGGTTTTTTTTTGGTTTTGGCTTGAAAGAAGATTTACTAGTCGATCCGATCATGTACAGGTCCTCAACCTACTGTTTCTCAGGGCCATGTTTAACTCTCCAACTAAACACTTAAACCTGAATCAGCACTTAGAAAGTTATCCAAATAGTCTTATATAGGTATTAGTCTAGGCGATATAAAACAGTGGCGCTTCTTTGAGATAATTTCGAGCAATGTAGATTTCAATATGATTAACAACATACAGTACTTCTCCTCACGCAGGGCGAGCGAACCAAGATATTGTAGCGGATGGAAATATGATCGAAGAGCGTAAACCTAAAATCCTGGTTTATTGGCAGACTTGTGCCACAAACAAAAGAAATAATGAGGGTCAAAACGGCAGCACCGGTGGAACATCTCGACGACGGCGTGACAGCTAACTGGAGCGGGGCTGCGAGAAGAGAGGAGTCGGCAAGACAAAATTCGGGTCCCGTCTCATACCAACGTTACTAGAACAATCAGCTTGGAAACTCACCGGTTGAAACCTGGGCCGCTGGCCTCAATCGACACCAACGTTACTAGAACATTTAATTGGGAGACTCACCGTTGAAACCTATGCCGCTGGCGTCCAACGAGACCGAGCTAAATATGACAACAGCGCCAACTCTTAATCTTTTGTCTTTTACAATGCGATGCTTCGCGATCGCACTCGACGAACTGCAGAAATAGTCGCTGAACGCGGCTTATAAAAATCGGTCAGCTGTCGATGTTGAGCAGCTGGGAGCCTCATGGTGGATGTCGAGCTTCAGGGGCAAAGTACTCTCGTGCCTCAACGGTGATAAGCCTTCAGAGATGGCGGTGATTGCTACTGTGCCGCAGACTTCCATGACGTGGCCCACAGTGGTACCCTTCGTAAGGTGCTGTGCATCGTGTCGGAAGTTGTCACAAGCGCACCATGGAGCGTCCGTAATGAAGTTCATTTATCCTCTCGTGACGACGATTTCCATTCCTAGGATAAGTTCAACTGTAGCCATCAAGCAGAGCCTCGCCGCAGGTGGCTCCGCCTGTTCCGACAAGCAAAAGAGCTGTCGAGCGCGGTAGCAGGTTCACACGGTTGGAAATGACCCGGACATCGGCTTACGTCGATTGCAGATCATCTGGCTTTAGGGAGGTTTCCCGATTATCAACCTGCTTGCTCCCGCGTCAGTGATGGTATTTTAATAAAAACAGATACATAAACATTGCAAAATTAAATGCGCCACGTGAACAATTAAAACCGGAGTGTTTTCACTTGCAATATGTGGGAATAGTTGGAAGCGAGGCATATGTAGCACGCAGCGTGGACACATTTGAGCTGTCTGGTAGTGAGCGATGTTTTGTTGCGCCTACACTATACCCCAACAAGAGAAACTTTCTATAAGAAGTCTTACACTCTTAAAAAAACTAGTAGTATTTACTAGGTAAGAGCTAATAACCGCTTGTCACATATGTTACCAGGTACCTAGTAGCCTGAAGTAGTAACGGTCAAGCTTGGTAAAGGTTACTAGATCACGAAGCTAGTGACTGTTGCTAGCCTCAAAGTTGAATCCACGTATTTTACTACTTTAGCTAGTAACTAGCGCTACCTCCTGACGAAAGACCGGAACCGCAACTAGTCACGTGATTTCCGGTGGAAAAAAAAAGGTGTGGGGTTATGCCACTAACCACCAGGTGGCACGCGCAACAAAAATCGAAACTTCCAGTTGGCGCTAGTCACCGTCCAGTTGTACACAAATAGGAAGCTGACTATTTAAAGTTTATTTCAAACATCTTTCACATTTTGCAAGTATATAGGTACATATGAAAGCATGCACATGCACATTTCTAGCACGCAATCGACACAAAAAACACTCTTCATCACTCTAATCACTAACTTACGGGGGGGGGGGCGACAGTGGGGATCGAGTTCAGAAGGTTCCCAGCGCAAGCTTCCGAGGTGGACGCGTTAGCCCACTCGGCCACTTCCTCCCCGCTCACTTCTTTGCCGTTAAATCTTTCATACTGACAATTTGAGTGCGCAAAACTTGTCTTCGTCTATCAGCACGTCAGTTATTCGCAGTCGATAGGTAAGTTGTGTGACGAGGCAGGCCGCATGAAAGCGACGGGAACAAGCGGCCAAGGCTATGAGCGACGTTTCCTAGAAATAAAAAACCGAGCGACGCGACGGGTGACCGTGAGAAATCGCCGTCGCTCGTCGTTGTCTCCGATCGATCGCCTCGTCGCTCGCTAAATCGATACGTATGCGGTCGCCGTCGGCGAGAGAGTGCTTTCTTGCCGTCTCCCGCGGCGAACAGAAGGCTGTAATTGACCAGAGAGTACGACGGCAGCTGCCACTCCTTTCGCGTGCTCCGCTACAAACATGCACGCAAAATTAATCCGCGCGCAGCTCGCGTCTTAATTTTGTACTACACTGACGAATGCTCGCGTTTTGGGGCAAATTCAGAAAGACTGTAGAATGCCAAAACAGTATTTTTTTTTATTACTCCCGAGCTATTAATACACTATTTATGACGCACTTCAACGGTTGTGAGAGTGCTCTGTCACGACCGAAGACAGCTTAATCAGAATCATTCACCCACCGAGCACACACAAACCGCGAAGAAGTTCCCAGTGTCAAGTAGGAGGTGGAGAAAGCTTGTGGACGACGAAATTCAACCCAGTGACAGCGGCACCGGCTCGTTAGAACCATCCTCGAGCAGTCGAGGTCCACGCACACACTCGCCCCGTCGAGCGCACGAACGTTAACTATGCACTCCAACGCGGGAACACGAGCACTGCACACGACACACGCGAAAAAAGTGCAGCTTACATCAAACAAATTAGCGTCTTGCGAACTTCGACTGGCTCCAACCGCCCCAACTTGCTTGTCATACAATGTTGCCAAGTGTCTCTTGGTGAGAGAAAAACATATGATTTTAAAAAATACAAGAATAAAAATAAATAAACAGATTGAACTTTTCTGTTTTCGGAAACGTTTCAGTATGTGTTACGTGGCTATTTTCATCCCAGTTAAAACCAAAATGAAAATATAAACGCTCACAAACGAATGCAAACAAGAAGGAGAAGTAAGCCGCATAGGCCATTGCATCAACAATGGCCACTGCGCTCGCTGCAGCGATGGCTTCCACGTCGAGCTGGTACGGAGGCTGCGATCGTTATAAAGTCAGCTCCAACCCTTAAACATGCCCCCCATACAATATTTGACGCTACGATTGCGTGCGGATACCTCCCCTCCGTTCCGAAACAGCAAGTACGTCGCTAACGTTGGCGATCGGGTATGAAGCAGCGCCGCCATCTTCCCGCGCCTTTGCGGTAGTAAAAGCAATAGTAAAAATGTAGTAACGGTAAGAATATGTAGTAACTGCTGCATTTGCTGCTTTTCACTACCTCATCAGCGCGTTTGCCGTAGTATATAGTTAGTCAAAGGTAGTAACGGTCAGGAAATAGGTAGTAACTGCTGCAGTTACTTAGCTTTTTTACTAGCTTTTTGTTGCGCTTATACCATACGATGCTTTGTTGCGCCTATACTCTATACCGAAACAAGAGAAACGTTCTATAAGAAGCTGTCTCCACGTCTCCTGACTCATGACATATATTTTACGGCTAACCGCGGAGAGCTGTTCTTACAAGAGTGTTAGTTAGGCGACTACTGGGGCAACATTGAGGTGATACTGTGTTTGAGTAACACACCTATGATTAACTATGATATGAAATATCTAGGATCGATGAGAATAATTTTTGGTTTACTCTTACCCTCCAAAACCGATAGCTCTCATCACATGATACTTTTTCCGTCGCTCAACCTTCTAAAAATGATAACCAGTACAGAAATTGCGAATCGTATGATAGCAGTGTAAACGACGGCTTTCTAGTAACCACTTTTCTTAAATTTTCAGTTAGCCGCGTTCTTCTGCAATAATGATATACGGCATCCGCCAATAAGAACCTGTTTTTTTTTTTTTGCATAATTACAATCATTTCTTATTTGGTGTCGCTTTTGGCATCGCTGAAACGCAAGCGTGTCCAATACGTTCGTCGACTACATAACTCGATTACTTCACTGGGGAGAACGGCCGCATAAAAATCGAGCTACAGTTCCCTTGTTTCTTTGTGTAACCATATTTGGTCCGTGTAAACATAATTTAGATTTAGATGCTAAAATATTTATTGTACTACCTGGGCCATAATCAGAACATCACATTGGAAAAAGAAACAGCTATATCTGTTTTATCGAACAGTTAACCTAATTTATATCTCTCTTTTTGTTTCCTTTGGCTGGCCACTGTTGGCAAACCACAACGCGGCATCCCATTCTTTTCGGAAAATCTCGTTCGTCTGCCGCCTTTCGAGAGTTTATTCGAGGCAGGCGCGCCCCTGCTGGGGGTTCGCTCTACACGAGCGTCCCACCCGTTATGCTCTGAGGTTGTCTCTTTTGCTCTCCGCCTCGTCAGATATTCAGGAAGGCGAGCCGATTTCCGCGTACTGAGGACTATCAGATAAGGTGATTCATCTTCGGATTGGGAAGGCGCTCTTGCACGCAATCGTGTCTATGCCTTCCACTTTGCTCGTCGTCGTCTCTCCTATGTTGGTGGTTTTAGAACATCTTTGGTTTTTTAGACGTCGCCTGTTTTTGTTTCGGTTTTTCTTCCGCAATGCGCTTTCTTTGTGGCGTTTTTTTTTTTTTTTTAGTCAGCTTGGTTTGCTTCGTGTTTTCCTGCAAGCGAAGACGTGCGGCAGTTATTGGCGGAAGCCGTCGTTTTGTTACGCCGTAACTTTTTTCTGCGAAAAACTTTTTGACTTCAACTCCGCATTTATGTAGTAGCACACGAAACGAGATTGCGACTGGAACAAGAATTAATTTAACCCAACTTTTCTTCCACTGATCTTTGCACTCCCAGGTCGAAACATGCTTCTCTCTGTACTCTGTGTCACCTTCAGTCCGAGCGCAGCGGACGCTAGGAGCCATCCCAGCCAATCCAGCGTTGAGAGTGTCATGTGACCTTGAGCTCCCTGCGTCGCTCTGCCCAACCGGCAGGTCAAGCGAGTTTCTCCCGGCGCTGGATCGGCTGGGATGGCACTGTGGCGTCCACTGCGCTCGGACTGAAGGTGAACGGAGTATAGATGTAGGGTTGGTGTGGCCTTCCTTCTTGCCCTGCGTAAAGCTTACGACTATGACAACCCAACTTAACACAATAGAATGACTATACGCGTTGGAAATATATGAGCATCACGTTAGTTCGTCATGGACGCTCAGAAAATTTCACTCAATTTTTTTCAATGCAGTGGAAAAAAAGTGAAAGTGCTTTCGACGTCATCCTTCCGTATAATCAAGTCCTCTGCACAAAAGAATGTGCTCACTCGTGGATGGAGCAATTAAAATTAAGAGCCAGAAATTTCTGAATCTGAATGCACGAACTAAAAAAGCAAAAATTTGATTCGTAACTTTTGGGTTCTCACAAAAAAAAAATTTAGAAACTCCGAAAAAAAAAACTTTTGTAAAAGACACATGCATCGTCGTAAAAACCAGCAGCCAAGACCGTACTGAGAAGTGTCAAGTGTTATGTTCTTGCTCGCTTGGTGTGAGGAATATTTTGACTATTCATCTTGTTTGTTTTCAATTTTTCACTACTGTCATGGCGATATATATGTAATGATTTGTCACCTTCCGCCTTGATCCAACCCTTTTTTCTTTAATCGTAAACTGCGCTTTACTATATAACCCAGCTCTAAATATTTTCTAAAAGAGCTGCAAATTTAGCAGCGTTGTATTACTGTCTTTTTTACCGTTAATGGCTTCTCATGTAGTGTAGAACCACTCAACTAGGATGTACATGAACACAGCAATATACCCAAATTAGTGCTGATATAGCACGAAATGCGGCTTCATCAGCACTAAATGAGTGCTTCATCGGGCCAAACTCTGCTCTTGCGGTGCGGTAATGCTTCATCATATGTTTAGTGGGCGTTCAAAACATTCAGGAGTAATCGACACATAAAAGCCGCGAAGCGACGACCAAAACACGCCACCAATTCAAAAAATAATTTGGTTTGATAAACAGCCGTTTCAGACACAGGAAATCGTTGATCCTATACATTTTTCTCACTTTTTTGTTACTTGGTACTACAAACGTATGAACCACATATGCTTCACCTTTAAAAAAAAAAAGACAACAGTCTTTTTGTATTACAACGACAGCTGCTAGTGGGAAATTCCTCCGAGGAACTGCATAGTTGTCCTTTACCAAAAACTCCCGGTGACGTCAAAAGCTACGTGATCAATCACATCATCGTTCCCAGCTGCTCGCCTCACCTGGGACTTCCAGGACGGCCCACACCACCAGTGAGTTTATAATAAAACAAAAACTTCCAACAATCGAGTGGGATTGGAACCAGCGATCTATGGATGACAGCAATCGCATGCTCTCTACTCAACAAAAGTCGCTGGACCCTGGAGAGTGGCGCCAACCATCCGTATGCTCCGCTTTTGCCCGTGGAATGATCAGTTACTTCTTTACGTCCTCCTTTCTTGGTCGGCCGATCCAAATTCCTGCTGACAGGTTGAATTATAAAGACATTTCTTGTATGCCGAAATTTTTGTTATCCACACAGCGGGAAAACAATCGCACTTCTTCTGCACCGCCACCACATGAAACGTCTTTGCTAGGCGGCCTTGAAATATAAGTATTCTGTCTTAGAACACGCAAGAATAACTTATCATGCTAAGATATCTTTGAAGATTGGCACGATTCACAAGTTGGTTGCATACACAGTTTCAGAAAAGCTTACATTGGCGAGTAGAACTTTCAGTTCTACACTACATTGCGATCTTGGCTCAACTGGTTTAAAACGACCCCTTTGAAACTGAGACAGATAAGCCAATCGCCTTGGGATATTTAGGTTTTCTGTATGTTAGTATCAGTTTGTGTCCAGCTAGCAGGCAGGGTTCACAATGACGCTACTTCCACAGGATCCGGTGTCTACCTTAAACCAATCTTATTAACTCAGCTCTCAATGGAACAACCTTTATCGCATTAAATGCAGTATAAATTCCATTTCTTTTATCTTTGATAACGCTCAGGTGTCTAGTGAGACTCGAGCATGTCCGCGATACCAGAGCACGGCGAGATGCAAAGAGCGTTTCTTGACACTGGCGATCGAAAGCGACGCCCAGCCGTTCTCACTTTGACTGTGTTGGCTGTAACAATAGCATCGTGAGTGCTACAATCAAACTGTTGAATGCTGCTGCACACTATGGTGTCATAAAGGTCACTTTAGAGCATAGGCGACTTCCTGTTAGACGTCTAGAGTGGTGGCAGATGTTAGGCAGGCGACCGCTACACCCTTCGTGCACTACAGGTTAGTACCCGGCGTCTTGTCAGGAATAAATGGCTTTGATGCCTGGGAGCACCACATCAAAGTCAAAAATACTGCAAACGAGTAGAATAAGAGTCCAAATCATTATTTTTTCCTGTCGTGACTGTTGAAATTACCTTTTATGGCTTACCTGCGTTTGGATGTGCAAGGCCGCTCATCGCTCTTCCTCCTCTGCGACCATGTCGAAGGGCTGCTGTTTCCAATCATTGAGAAGTTACGGCGGCACAATTTTGAATGCGACATACTGTTCTAGAGAGCAGTAAGACAAGTTAGAGTACGACACGGACATACATCCTCTTAAAAACACAAGCAAGGCTGATTCAAGACAACAGCGGGACACCCTGATCATTCGTCAAGTACAGCGATGATCATCAGTATGTTGCTGTACTCGTCGAAGACGTACAGTGCCGTGTTAATTTGGCTACTGGAAATGTTTGGCTTCTGCGGTAACTGCTTGCGCCAACTGTTACGATCATGGCCCTCCTCTTCGTGTCATCGTCACATTCTCGAGGATCTTGCAGCCCCAGCATCTATGAAGCGTGTGACCACAGTCTCGCATACAATCAAAGCCTCCGACACGCAGGATGTTGTTATCTTGTGACTACATAACAGTCGCGTGAAGGCTTTTAGCGACTATAAATATTTGCAGAAACGTTTAGCCCCTGATGACTGAAATGTCTCTTAATGTGAACCACTGGGAAACAATTCGCTTGCCATTACAATAGATTCATAGATGTAAGCACAAGCTTTCTTACCCTCCCATTTTCCTCTCAACTGTCAAAATGCATGTTGCAGCTTTGTGCAGTAGGCTATAGTGAGGTTGGCAAGAAGGATTCTCTATATACCGTTCCCTCTAAACCAACCGTTAAAAGCGCTTGGAGTCTTTCAGAACCTCTGCGGCTCCGCAGCCGTCTGCCGGTGCAAAAGTGGGTAGTGTCTTCACGTTGGTGCCGCAAGCTGGTCAATGTATTCAAATAAACAGCTCTGTATTGGAACTTGGTCGTGTCCAGAGCTTGAGCCGTTCTCTTTGCTTGGTTTTATATCCGTAGTATGCCATGATTACATGAAGGCAGACAAGGTTAATGCACAAGCTGGACTCTTTGAAGCGCATGTTGACTAACGTTGCAGCACCACAAGGAGAAACACTCACAAACACAGACACATGCTAAAAATACACAATACTAGAGCTTAGAGTTTGCCCTTCGGTAATCACCGAAGGGCAAACTCTAAGCTCGGGTAATGATATGTAATCGCGCTGTTGCCCACTTTGTCAAAAGAAATGAATGATTTAGGCGTCTTGCTTCCGCTTATATAAACTTGCTTAATCCGCCGAACCTTTAGCCGAAGAATTTTGTTTACCAAAAAACTTCTGTAAGGGACGCCAAAAAGAACAAAATGCTTGACTCGTGTGTCTAAAAAGGTCGTAATTCAAAACTATGATCAGTATACAAAAAAAAATATTGATACGGTTACCAACGGCTTCATACATATTGAATGAAATATTATGATTTCGATTTTGAAGTGCAAATTTTCCTTCCAACTTTCAACCATAACTATAAACAGAATAATGTTTTCTCGAATTTCAGACATACGTTCTTTTCATTTTCACACATTTTAATTTTAACTCCGATGTAGACGCTTTGCGGTCGGTGTGCATGTAGACTGCCATATCCGAACTTCCGTTTTGTTTATCTCTTATTCCCTTAACATCAATTTATTATTCCCGAACAAGAGCAGATTATTCCACCTTCAGCGTTTTACTGTGCCATTCTTCCCCAGGATAGGCCTTTCTGGAGGCTCGTCAAGTCCCGCCTCAGTGGCTCGGCATCACTGTGAAATAAGAGAAGGTCATCAATGGCGGCTCCAATCTGGGCGTGTGGAAAGCGTCTATACACAAGTGTATAGTTTTAACTCAAACAAATAATAAAAAGTGCCGATAGATCGAGGAGAGTGCCGTATTGATATTGCGTTTATCAGACTGGGCGGGAAGTAGGAATAGGGATGATCGTCATGACGAAGTTATTCATAAAAACCGTGAAACGTAGGAACAATCAAGAAAACGACAACGTAACGAAGTATATAAGTTGACATTTTGTACAAACTATTAAATACGTTTTTATTAATATTGGCATTAAAGGTCACGTAAAAATAGGAAAATTGACGGGAGTTACTATAAAAGGCCACACCAATGTGAAAAAAAGCGAAAAGGTAATGCTCTTTTTCAGATATTAGTGGATAATATTTTCGCGATTCTTCACCACATTAAAAATGTTGACGTTCAAGAAAGAGGACCACAAGCCTTCCTGCAATGAAGCTATAGCTTCATTGCTGCTGCTTGGTAGTCGAGTGATATATCATATTAAAATAGCTAATGTGCGCATTAACGAAAACAGAAAACACTCAAGGTTTTGTTTCCCCTGCTGCGAAACCTCCGAGCGTTTTTTAAGCTTTCGATAGGTACATTAGCGACTTCAGTAAGTTGGGCACCCGGCAGCGGCGCTCTTCGGCTTCGCCCCTTTATACGGTTCGGGGCAACACATCTTATCAAGACGCTCGTAACAGTTGGTAATCTTGAGGTTCGACGTCAGTGGACTAACGGCGAAAACGCCGTTTTCGAATGTGATATATGGGACAAGGGGTGTGCCTACTACACCCCTCATTTCTGAGAGTGTAGGAAGGGGGGACGAAATTGTGTCCATCAAATGTCACCGTCCTCGGCACAATGTCGTTGGTGGGTGCGCCGGTGACACACTTCGATGACGCGACTGGAAATGACAACGTAACTCTTCGAGCATCGCTGTGGAAGGCTTGTGGAGCGCTTTGGGAAGCAGCTTTTAGACTTTCGGTAGAAGAGCGGTTACGCCGACGGCGACTGCTGGCGTCGACGTCGCCGTATGTCGTCGGCGTAACCGCCATATGCCGGAATGGGGTGCCTTAGGTGTCCCATAATGCAACACTGCGCGCGTATGCTCATTATATGGCACGTACCAGACCTATACAACCTACTGAATTCTCCGCCAAACTCCGCTGAGTAGGCTGACATAGGCCGTGTAGGTTTGTGGACGTCTCCAAAATGCACTGCGTGCGTTTCTTCATGGGCGACACAGTACTATACACCAGTTCTACTCCCGCTAAATATATGAGAAACTTAGTTGATGTAAAGTCTAGGACGCTTCAAATGCAACACGCGCGTTGTATTATGCGATGTCACGGGTGGTGGCTTCACGAAATGCGGCTTCAGGCATCTCGTCGCACCCAAACAGGGCACCACCGTACACTCCTCCTCCTCTTTCGCCTCCCCGCTCCCCCAAAAGAAAATAATATATATAGTAGAAAATGCCCCCGCCAAGTTCCCTCAATCGTCAGTCTGAAGAAGAGAGGCCCACTCTCAAAACGTCAATAAACCTTTCCTTGTTTTTGTTCAGTCCGTGAACCTTTCTGTATATATATGTACAGGTTTTCTCATAGGAATGCACAGGAAGACTAGACAAAATAAACTGGTTGCTGTCTGCTTCAATTTGCTACCGGAAGTCCCGTAGACACAAGCGCCAGCTGAGCCTCTGGCGTTTATTGTAATAATTTTATGACACAACCAGTGCTTTATTATGAGGCGATTGGCACACTACAAGCATCACGATGGCGCGAAATGTTTCTACTCGCAGACGTGTATATTGATTTGCGAAACACCGTTTCACTTCCGGTACACAGTTTTCGGCCACGATGGTGATTGGCACATTTATTTCATTATCCGTAAGGGTAGGGTTGTGAGCCAATTTTTCTTAGCGGCATTTTAAGTGGAAGAAAATAGAAGCATAGTGAGTCGCTGGACAAGAGACAAAACTTAGGAAGTGCGATTGGTTATTTAACTTGGCAGGTGACATTTATGCTTACTTCGGTTGGTGTATACTTCGAATGATCAAAAGATCCTTTGGAGCACAATTTCACTCGACAAGCGTAGTCGACCACAACGGGCTTTAAACAACTACTCCTTCGGGACCATATTATGTAGGGATAATTATTATGGGTGTGCGATCATTCGCAATTTCAAAATAGCGAAACGAATATTACCCTATTCGATTTGTTAATCGAATCAAACAATAATTGTTAAAAGTTTCGAACATTTTTTAAATATTTTGTCGAATAGTCGTTACTGTGCCGCGCCGCGAGATTCCCTTAACAGGCATTCCACAAGGCGCCAGGGCGAGTGCCATACGTGCCTCAAAATGGCATTACGTACCGTCTTCTCCTCGAGGATGATCATCATCATCGGCAGCAGAAGTTTCTTTCTATTTTTACGGGGCTGTTGCGTCCATTAGAGACCGCTTTCGCACGAGACTGCTCTTGCACGCTTTTAGAAAGCGTGTCGTGGAGGCGTTTCAGTACTGGTAACAACGGTGCCGCCGCTCAGTATGAGCGAAGTAGAAGTGGTAGGAGCGGGAAGTTGTTTCAAGAGAAAGCGCAGCGGAGTGTGGCAATTTTTCGACCACCCTGCGCTGCTTCGTCGAAGTGCCTCGAGTGTTGCATCATTCTTAAGACCCCCAAAAATACGACCAAGCGTTTGTTGAATCACCTGAAGCATCGTCCATGGCCCCGCAAGGAGTAGGAACGTGCAGGTTGCAGTGGCGGAGGAGCGTAATGCACCAAAGTCCGAGGACGCAAGTATGATGCCGGCTTTCAGGCCCCGACTGAGCAATCAGAGCGTTAGCGCCAGTGCACTAACAAAGAATATTGGCTGCTTCATCGCAACTCCCTTGAACAGCTACGCATTTGTAGAAGAACCAGCTTTTCTGGAGCTTATGAAATGTGCAGTGCCCGAGTACAACTTTGCTTCTCGAACAACGTACTTGAGGAGTGTCGTGCCTGGAATATCCGATGCTGCTAGGTATGCTCTCCACACTTTGTTGCACAGAGTCCTAAGGAAGGACGTGGGGTGCATCACCATCGCCACTGATGGCTAGACGTCATGAGCTGGCGACAGTTATGTGTTAGGGACGTGCCATGTGCTGTGTGAGGATTTCGTGCCTGCCGTATAGTTTTGTGCTTGCGTGTCGCTGCATGCGTGAACGCTACATTGCAGAGAATCTGCGTTCTCTAGTCCAGGACGTTTTTCAGGAGTAGGGCATACCTTTGACGCTTTCTTGCTTTGTGGTCACGAATAACACTCGGAACTTCGTTGCTGCGAATGCCCGAACGCCATGGATGCACACTGCATGTTTTACACATAACTTGCTGCTTTCCGTTAAACATGCCAAGAAGAAAACCAAGGGGTTCGCGAACGTATGCACCAAAGCGAGGGTCGTAGTGGGGCGCTACAAACGTAACATGGGTGCAATGCAAGACAGCAAGATATACAAAACAATATTGGCATAGAAGTTCCTCTTGAGCTGGTACAAGATATACCCACAGCCTGGAACATTGAGTACGCCATGCTGGTACGGCTGCTGAAGCTCAAGGCCGCTGTTGCGTTAGACCTGGCAGAAACCGATACCGTTGAGAAATTGACCACAGACGAATGGCGCCTTGTATTAGCCTCGTTGTCGTGCTGCAACCAATTGAAGAAGTAACAACAGCTGCTTGTGCCGAGTCTTCTGCAGCTTTTTCCACTGCCATTTTGCCTGTTCACTGTGTGAACATCTTGCTTTCTGATGGCGCAAGCGGAACTCAAGACACAGTGTTTTCTCAGAATATTCCCAGATCAGTGAAAATAATGCACCTCATGTTCTTGCCACCTTCCTTGATCCTCGATTCAAGGACATCTGCCACAACAAGAAAGAAAAAGAGAATATAGAAGTACTATGATTCAGGATATACCAGACTCAACAGAGCTCACATCTCTAGAAAGTTGTGCCGAACAGCATTCTCAAACTAGTGAGCAGCCTTCAGTTTGGAAGATATTCAACCGCTTGGCATTTTCAAAGAAGAATGATGCGCCATGTTGCCTAATGCAAGAGGTCTACGACTACCTTCAGTCTTCAGTTTAGCCCCGCACTGACAGCCCATTCCACTGGTGGAAAACTGTACAGCAAAGAAAAGATAAGATGCTTGCATGCGCGGAGCGAAAATACCTGGCAATTTCCGCAACCCAGGTTGCAAGCGGGACACTTTTCTCAACCTGTCAAACACAGTGACAAACCCACTTGTGTCTCTTGCTGCACAACATGTAGAAAAGTTGTTCTTTTCATAGAAACTAATAAGTACATCGAGCTGACGTAACAAACCTTCTAATTTTCTGATCTGCGAAAATAAGATGTCTTCTGTGCCCTCTCACCTCGCTCACATATGAGTCGTGGGAAATAATCTGATGAGGTGCAAGATTTTTTTTTTAAGTTACGTGCGAACCGTGATATTATGTTCAGCATTCTCGTAGACCGAGATATTATTTTTAGCATTCGTGCATTTTGGTAGATTTTGTCTCTATTTATTTTTTATATTTGAAATTCAGCAAATATCGTCTAGTCTTGCGGTTGTACAACAATTTTATGAAGCATTGTGGTACAATAAAATAATTTCATTATTTCTACTCTTTTTTAGTAGCTATCAACTTGCCATTCGAAATATATTCAAACTTTATTATTTGATTCCTATTCGTACTCGACTCTGTGCCAGACTTTTTTCATTTGTATTCGATTCGGCTTCAAAAGTCACTAAAGTGGTGAAGCGCTAGTGCCCATTCTTATTTCTACAGAAAAAAAAACTAACTAAAGGAAGAGCGATTGTAAGGTGTTGACATTACATAAAGCAGTTGCGGTTCTTAACTGTTTCCACACAATTAAAGTAAACATTATTTTGCATTAAAAAAAAAGAACGTAATGAACACAATATGAAATGTGTTTACAGTCTTTAGGGCAATATCCCAGAAACTGAATTTAAGGTATACTTTTAAAACTGCATATAAGACGTGAGTACACCTCTCTTTTAAAGCGCAGCTTCTAGGCGCTCGTTCACGTGTTTCGCGGTGTCGCCGTCGGCGTAACCACGCGCTGCATTATGGGACGTCACAAATCTATACACCAATTCAATTCCCACTAAATTTAGCGAAGAAACTGAATTTGTATGTAGGTCTGTGACCTCCCATAATCCAACACTGTGCATTCAGTCTCCCCGCTAAATTTAACGGTAAAATGTTTTCACATGACCTCAACACCAATTCAGTTTCCTCACTAAATTTAGCGGGTAATTGAAATGGTGTTGAGGTCACGTGACGTCAATTTTTCCGATAAATCTAGCGGAGAAAACCTAATTTGTTCAAAGGTGACGTGACACGAAATCATGTGACGTAATTGTTTCCGCTAAATTTAACGGGGAAACTGATTCGGTGTGGAGGTGACGAAGAGTCGATTTTCCAGCTAAAGTCAGCAGGGAGACAGTGAGAGGAGGGGAGGAGGAGGACGATGAGGAGAGGAAGAGGAGGGGAGGAAGAGAGGACGAGGAAGAGGGGAGAAGGAAGAGGGGAGAAGGAGGAGGAGAGGAGGATCCTCCTGATCATCCCCTCCTTTTCGTTCCTCTCCTCTTCCTCCCTCCTCCTCCCCTCCCCTCCTCTCTCCTCCCCTCCACCTCCTCCGTACCCTCCCCTCCTCACTTCGATACCCTCCTCTCCTTCGTATCCTCCCTCCTCCTCCTGCGTACCCTCTAGTCTACGATATATCGCAAAATCAAAATACCCCAAGAGCTGCGATCTAAGTTTGCATTACACCGATTTGTAAACGTCTAAAAAATTTTTCTGCTAAAAAAATACTGAATTTATTTTTTAATATCCTTTGTATTTCGACATATATGCCATTAAATTATGTTAGGTAATGCGTGGCACATGGAAGATCAAGACGGGATTACAAATGCTTTATGTCCACTAAACACTATCGCTTTTGTCACAGACAAAAAAAATCAGAAGTTATGGGTTTTCTTTTTTCGCTAATTATGTTACCTTCACCATCAGCGCCATTGAGGCGCCGAAAAAGTCCTAGAAACCGAATACGTTTGCACGTCAGATCATGAGCTGTAGTCTTGAATAAAGTCTTGGTTAACCTAGCCACGAAAGATTATATAAAAATATCTACAAAAGCTAGCCAAAAGAATAGGAAAAATAATTATCCCGGGAATCTGATAAGCTACCTGTCGCGTGATTGCCTTTCCGGGAGACTTCGAATGAAATCCACTTCCAGGTGACGGGGACAAGTTGGGAAGATACAGGAAGACAATGTCTGAAGGAAAGGGAGTGCAGGGACGCGTAACCGCCAAAGCATGAAGCCTAATCACCGGAACATTAGCGGGCCGGATTGTTGATTAGGAAGGATTCGGTGACCAGTGTGGGAGTCAATTAATATTGTGGACGGAGACAAGTGCCAGAACCTAATTTAGGGTCTCAGTATGTGCGTTTCTGCGAGGTTGAGTTTCGGCTGTCTACATTAGTGTGTGAGAAATCATAAATCCCGTCGGACAGCACCAGTCTCGTAGCTTCACATATTTAAAGAAGAATCAAAAAAACGTATGGGACGATAGATGGAGGGGAACATACTAAGCCTTTTTTAGTCGTGACAGAAGCAACCTCTGATACGCGAGACTTAAGGTCGCGTAGAAGTTTAAAATGTTATTCGGATATGACGGGTGTTTCACCAACACAATCCAATATGTAGAAAGGCAACTCAACCAAAATATAATTCTCTATGATAACGTTTCTCAAAGAACCACCAGAATCACGATATCAGGCAGCATGGCACTGCCTTTTTTGTGAATTCATTTGCTGCCACTTCGGGAACAATTGTTATGTATACGAAAGATGGGACTCTAAACACACCAACCGAAGACGTGTTGCTAGCACCCTACTTATAGACCTTTGCAAAAATCGCCCTCTGCGCGCTGTCGTCTTTGTCTGCTGGACTGTGGAACGCCTTCTGAGCGTGCGCTGTTGCTCTGCTGTGCGGTATATCAGACGTTGCGCATGCGTGCACAGTTTAGTGACTCAGCATTTGTTTTTCTGGTGATAAGCGATGGGAAGTTTTATACCCACCACTATATCCACATCCTAGAATTACATCTAAAAGAAATAAAGAAATGTTTACATACGGAAAGTAAAATAGAGGCATAAAATGTGTTTCTAGACACTATCACGGCACGTTGTACTATGAGAGAGCCTCTCCCTGGTACTTGTCTGTGCCTCTAATGAGTGGGAAGCGTACAACATCAAATACTCACAACGCTAGACCCCTCAGCGCCTGACAAATGCCGCTAACAGCAAACGAGAAAAATATAGCAAGACTTTGGTAATAGATGTTTAGGAAATGATGGCCTCTGATATAAAGAGGGGTACGATTTTCTTGTTCCTGTTACTTTTCTACTTCTTGTATGTCATATGTTGTCGGCCATATGTCTTCTGTATCGTATACGGAAACTTAAGCAGCTCTCTTATTTTATCTTTAAAACCCTCTGATATAGCTTTTGGCCAGAATTGAAATGTGACACGCGTTTCGTCCGCACAGGCAATGAAAACAGGCTAATTGAAAAGCCACACAAACTCCTGCCGAATCACATTCCTAAACTCCGTTCACGACTCTAGAAATGCTGAATCGGTTTTCTTCTATTGTTATGCAATAACAACTGCACCTATTTTGAGAACTTCGTATTTTTGCCACGCAGTAAGATGGCGTCACAAAGTAAAAAGATCAAGCAAGTTACCAGAGCTCTGAGGCTAAACCAAACATTCTGGAAATCTGACAACGGAAAAAAATAAAAATATGGACGTCGGTCAAAGAAACGTCTTGCTGCCTTTGTCAGTGAACAAACTGGTGTTTGTCAAAGTTGCCGCAAGGGGAATCGTACCATATCTGACTTTTGTTGCAATATCGACCTCCTCACTAAGTCGTTATAAATGCTACTAGAATTAAGGTTTGTGGGTATTTTTTTAAACATTGCAATGTAATAATAAAATCAGATAGTTTCCCTAATAAATGTTGCAACGCACCATCCCGACGCTTCTCGCACCATTTTCCTTCGCCCAATCAGGCAGTTCAGCTCAGAAGCCATTGAGACTAACCATGCCGAAAAGTTTTCTTTTTCCTGTGATGGGCAGGAAAAGGAAAACTAACACTGACGATACAATTAGGAAGAATTCTCTAGCAGTCGATAACTACACGGAACTAGCCGAATCTTTTAACAACAGTTTCATTAGTACCGTACAAGCCCTAAGGCAAAATATAGCGGTGCATGTTAAATGATGAGACCGGCTGAACAAATTGATTGCGTAAATTCAGCACGTATACCAGAAATAAATGAGTACGATCTCATGAACATTATTAATTCAATGTCAATAACGAAAGTGCCTGGAATAGACCAAATTCGTATTAGGAATTTGAGCTACAATTTTTAACGTCTAAAACTGGTCCTCCTCGCTATAGTTAACGAATGCCTGAAAACAGGAAAAATACCGGAAGGACTAAAATTGCCAATGGTGAGACCGCTATACAAAAAGGGTAGTAAGAAAGAATCGGGAAACTATAGACCAATATCAATATTACCAACAATTGCTCACATTCTCGAGAAATGGGTGCAAATATGTATGAATGGCTTCTGTGAGAGATTTTCTTTATTGAATGATGGGCAGTACGGCTTCAGGCAGCAAAGGAACACCATCTCATTACTTGAAGTTTTCTCGGACTCTGTTAATGAAACGCTTGAAAATAATAAAGTAGTCCTTGCGTTGTTTTTGGACTTGTCCAAGGCATTTGATACAATTGATCACGCACTCCTCCTATTAAAACTCATTAGGCAAGGTTTCAGGGGCCCGTTCCAGAACTTCTTCACTGATTACTTTACAAACAGGTTTCAGATGGTTAAAATTAGAAGCAGCACTAGTACAAAACTCAGAGTCGATTGCGACGTGCCACATTGTAGCACACTAGGTCCGTTATTGTTTAAAATATATGTGAATGATCTAGGGTTATTAAAACTACGATCTACAATGTTTCAGTACGCGGATGATACTGTTCTATGACTACAGCATGACAACTATAACCAGGCGGTTCCGCTGCTTCAAAGTGATATAGATTTATTAGTTAACTGGTTCTCAAGTAATCTCATTTTTGTGAACGTCAATAAAACTAAATTAGTATGTTTTCGTAATCCCCATAAACAAATTACTCTAGTACCAAACATATATCTTCACCTCCATGATCATGCTCAACACATTTGCACGTGTAAACCATTACCTTATGACTCGTCGGTTAAATATTTGGGATTAATATTTGACCAACATCTCCTTTAGAACCAACAAATCGAATATATTATTAAGAGAAAGCGGGTGGTACCGGCGTATCTTTACAAGCTAAAAAGTGCATGTTCTGCAAACTTGCGGAGAACTATTTTCAAATCTTTAGGAGAATCAGTTATACGGTATGGAATTACGATATATGGGAATTGTTCCGAGATACAAAAAACAAGGAATTGATAGAATCATAAAATATAGTGTAAACAATATTTCTTACGGGTCAGTGTACGATAAACTAGACCTTGAAGAAAAAATGCGCTGCGTTAGAAATATTGTCATTTAATCAGTTTCATAAATATGTCATAATAACAAGTAATTATTATAGTATAATTTTTAAACAAGAGGTAAAAAGAAGAAACTTGCGGCGTACAGACAGGTTCAAGGTCCCTAAGTAACAAACAAATTATGAAAAAAGTTAAAACGACACTATCTCCCTTCGATGTTTAACAGTTTGCCAGAGTCTTTGCTGAACTTATCATCCTTTCGTGCGGTAAAACGGAATGTAAGAGAATGGTGCCTCACGTTCGCGCAATAATAATTTTATAATTACTTAGTGCGTATTCGTTGCCCACATTCCTACATTATTGTTGTTCGTTTGTTTTGTTTCTCCAGTGTTCAATGTGTCACGGTATTTTGTTGGCTGCCTGGTCCCACATACAAGCATCTTTGCTTTCGTGGGCCAGCACGCTTCACATGTATTTTTTCAAAGATAGTAAAGATATTATTCTTATTATTATTATGCCTGTTACAACGACCACAAACTCTTAAAAACCACATTAACAGACTAGAAGTTGTTCCGCCTTTTATGACGGCAGAACAAGCAAACAAGTTTCGTTATTTACAGCCACCCCAGAAGACAGCGGCCGTCGCAGAACATTCTTTCACTCCAAAAGCCCCGCAAACAACTCAAGGTGTCTGACACACGACGAAGAGCGAGCGAAGCGGCAACAAACACACGTCGTCGCAATGCGTAATGAAAAGAGAAAATGAAATCACATCACGCTGACACAAACTCAAGTCGAAATTTCCGCGGGAAGACTGGCCCTGACCGTTCGTCAAAAAGACGTCTGGCCAGGACACAGTGCGTCGGCACCGTCCAGCAAACAAACAAACAATTCTCCGGCGAAGTGAACACTTCCAAGAACGCGGCCCTTGTCGCGAGTATCGCTGTGAGTGCGAGGAACGCCGTCGCTGGCGGTGACGAGCACCAGAAGCCCATAACGGTGAAAAAGACGCTGCTCTGCTCGCTTTTTTCGTCGTCACCGTGACCGTTGTGGTTGAAGCAGGCTTGTCTTCTAAACGCGCCACGGGGAAACGACGCGTGGGAGAAAATTAGGTGCCTGCTTCGGCGGTGGCGGAGTGAGGCAAGACGTCGTCGTGAGTGAGAATCCACCGGATCCGGTGAGATTTAAGTAAGGAGCAACCCTTACAGACTTCTGCACTGGCGGTCTTGTAGGGAAAGCGTCGTTTGCCGCGCCAGATAACGTTTATTGTTTCGTTATTTGACCGTTGCATTCTTCAGGCTTTTATGTGAAGTGTGGCGCCATCTTTTGTGCCGCGCTTCTTATGGCGAATTATGGGACGTGCGTGCCGCGAGACGCGAGCGCCAGCGAGCATAATTGGCGAGCCGCCTTGAAGAAAATTAATTATATAATGCAAGTTTATGAGGTCGCGTGTGTTTTGTCGTCTATGGACGTGGCATTCGCTGCTTCGGCTATGTGCCACTGCGGCCCGTTACCTTCCCGTAACACAGCGATAACTATTAGTAGAGTTTCGGGCAGTCTTCAAGTATACTCCGTTTCAGGATAGCTTGGTGAACTGTGGAGGCTGCGGCCACCGAGATCCAATAAAGGCGTCGGAGCGAGGCATGCGACAACACATCACGGGAATGTTTGTGTCAGCGCGCCGAATGCGATTCCCGGAGGAACCGGCTCTCGACTGGGATCCAAAACGCGTCGTCTGCTGCAAAACCAAGCCAACTTCGGATGAAAGTCTTTTGCCGCAACATTGCCGTCCACTGCGGTACCGACCTCTTCGGGAACAATTCATGAGACAACCATACGCTTAATTCACCTACGAAACTTTGGCGCGTTGCGATGTTTTGAGCGGAAACGGTCGATTACAAGGCCGCGATGGTTAAAACATCGTTTAGAAGGATGTTTACCAGGAATATTCAAGATTTTATGTTGGGAATGCGTCCCAAGTCAACCGCACACATACATCATAAGTGCCAAAAAAGGCATCCCTGGCATTAACCAAATTCATATGTACGCGTAAAATATTGCGAATGAGCGATGACAGTTTGTTGAATCATCTACTTCGCGTATCCCTAATAAGGCGCACACTCACAAGGGGCAGCCTTCTGGCAATGGTATGACGATGCAGTCGCCATGGCGCAGTTCTTCCTCTGCTGACTGACCTTGAGGCATAGATTCAAAATTTACAGGTGGAACTAACTTAACATTGTCGGCCTAGGGAGCTTATATTTAGAGAGTTTCCAACCGCTCAAGCGGGGTGACATGGTTTTTGGTTTGAGTTTGCAATACGAGCTGCGTGGAGGCGCCAAAAGTGTTAATCGTGTACAGGCGTCTCAGGCTTTCCACCCGAAAAAAGCGGCGCATGCACAATCGCGGTCGATCGGCTACCGTAAATTAAAACTGCACTCTATGGTTTAAGTTGCTTCTTTTTTTAAACATTGGCTCTCTTCCTCGGCCTGCCGGGAGGACTTCACTTTTTGATTTTGGACAAGCGAAACACCGCGAGCGTTTTGTTTAAGTAACAACAATAATTCTTGCGCAAATGTGCAAGGCATCTGTCACAGGAGAGTTGGGTGAGAGAAAACAAGGCGAAGGTTTATGTGTGTGTTTTTTATGTACTGTTCCACCATGCTCTCCGAAACATTGTACAAATTACGCACTTTCTGTTAAAACCGAGTGCGATCCCTAGTAGATTTCAGACAAGTACCCTTGCAATAGAAAGGCAATGTTCTGCAATATATCCAATTCGGTAACTCGCAGCACATTTCTTCATTCATTTATAAACCTCTCAATTTTATATGCCTTGTATTTCCAAGGAATAGATCATGTTTCGCAAGCGTTTGAGCCGGTAAGTTTGGTAGTAGTAGCCATCTGATGGGGGTTTCTCTCGAATCATCCGTCAATGCATAGTTCTTTGGCCAGTGCAGCAGGCACGGAACTCATGGAATATCAGTCTAGACTATTACGGCCCATAATTATTTTCTCTGACATTGTCACAACGTCACGGCGTTTTCTGCTTATTCCCTGCCTCCACCATGCGCTTGCTACTCCCCGGTGGGCATTCACTCCGCCTTTATGTTCGAAGCTCAGGAGACGAAAAAGTGCCATCGAAGGTATGTGGCGAGAGGGACAGGGAGAGCAGGAGGCAAGAGTGAGCGAGGTCATGAAAAGCACCGGCATAACCGGTGCTAGTAAACGAGAGAGAAATCTTTGTCAAACAAGGTTAGCGGCTACGTGATATAAAAACAAGCTAGAGAAGGACTGTTCGGTCCTAATTCATTGATACACAGATCTCCCAGGTGTGCGTGCAAGCCGTAGCCGTTGTTACGCGGAAACGTTTTATCTACAGTGCCGCCGCGGGAGCTAATAGCTCCTACGCGAGCGCGCGTCTTTCTCCGAGCGGAACTTGACTGGCTGGCTTGCGATAGGAACTAGAGATGACGTCAGCGGCGAGTACCATGCAAGTAGTCGACGGGGGAATGCCGTCTCAATTCAAGGGAATCGATTAGTTATCATCCGCCTGCGGGGTGCGTAGTGCGAATGAAAATGGGAGATGACTCTGCGGAATCATCTCCTATTTTCATTCTAAACTACGCACCTCGCAGGCGGATGATAGCATCGGTTCCCTTGAATTGAGACGGCTTCCCCGTCGACTCTGCGTGGACTTACCCTGACGTCATCTCTAGTTCTGTCGCAACCGCCAGTCAAGCGCCCCTCGGAAAAGACGCGCGCTCGCGTGGAGCATTAACTCCCGCGGCGACTGTACATATTATGTTTTTTGAGCCAATCCACAAAATGGCGGATTAATAACTTCCGCCACGGGTTAAATCAGCCAATAAAAATGGATTCTGCGGTCACGACTTCTGGCAAGCGGACTGAATTCGGTACTGTGGGAAAAGTCAGTGTCTCTAGGTAGACCTAGATCTCAAAACTTTTCTATCCACTACACTCGTCGAACGCATTAGAACCTAAAGCGACAGCTTCCGGCGTTTGGCTCCCCAACTCGAGTGCGTTTAACAAGTGCAGAGGAGACAAAGGAAGCCTCTGTCTCCATGGCATTCGTCAGAATACATTCAAACGCGGACCGCAGGCATTTGGCGTTTAGCTCTTGCATAGACCCGTTGCTCTCGGGCAGGGGGCGAGCGCGTCCGTAAGACGCGTCTATGTTATGCTGGTAGCACTATCTAGGCGGCGCTGTAACGTTCGATTCTGCACGTGCCACGTTCGAATGCAAGCATCTGTCAACAACTGTAGACGCGCGATAGCAAAACGTCTAATAAAAATAAAAAATAAAAAAGAATAATACGGTTTGCGGCCTTAGCATCCCATTCAGCTTTATTATTTTATTGCGTTCTTTCATAGCTTCCGTGAGCTGGTATGTTTCACTTTACGTGATAGCGAAGCTGAAGCTACTTGCAAAAACATGTTCCCCTGATGCTCGCACTGCACGAGCGGGCGTGCTTGGAAGGGACACTGCAAGCTCGGAGCTCGCTCTTGTAGCCTCTGCTACGCTGGCACTTTTATAACGGAGTATAGAAAAGTGTAGTGGGGAAGCGTGAAGACGCACGTTCGAAACGCAGCCAAATATTCTGTTTTGCTCGTCTGGAGGCTCGAAAACTTGAGAGCTACGGGCCTATCCTCGCAGGGATGCGGGTT
>JAZHYW010066825.1:0-15396 GCA_037355805.1 Ixodes ricinus
AGAAATGTATCCTATTTTAATCACTCACAGTTATAATACATACAAGGTTGCAAGCCTTTACGCTGAACTGCACATTTAATTCACAAATTAAAACCGCGTGTGAATAGAAACATTCATTTCATAACCAAGAAATATTTTTTCAATCAAATTGCCTTTTCATATTGTTTCAAACAATTGACGTATGTAACTGGGTGAACATACAAAAGAAAAACTGATATACAATTCATATGTAATCATTAGAATTTTTCTCGTGACAGTGGAATATATTACAATTATTAGTTATGTGCAGGACCTTATGTTTAGACTAATATGCCTCTTACCTGGTTCACGTACTAAACCACTAATAACCGAAACAACGACAATCTTTCTGCTTACCATCCAAGGAAACTCGCCCATTTTCGCTCGACGTCCTCCAACGATAAATTTGGTTTCTCTCACAATGCGGCGAGTGCCACAACCAGATTCATTCAGCGCGGTACTTTCATCTAATATTTCAAAAAGAAAAAAAAACGCCAGCTGAATAAATTAAAATAATTATTTCTGTCAGCTCCAATGCTCTGGCCATGTTTGATTCTCGTATTATCTCTATAAAAATGTAGTATAACTGCAATACGCCTCATCTATTTTCGTCACTGTGACATCTGAGTAAAAGTGGGTAATCTAAATCATTGCTCATTAACAAAGTTCGTGATAATAAAAAAAAGTAACAAAAAAATAATTTAGGAACGATGACGGGCACGCTGCTTTTTTATTTCAGAAATGTTAAGGCATAAAAGAAACAATAGAGGAAAGCTCTTTAAAGGTACGAAGGCATAAATAAAATAGAAAAATTTTGACCGGTTTTTACTATACTTTCTTTCACCTAAAGGCCCAACCACATGGTCGCGTTTTTGACGCGTTTCATTGGCGTCCGCGTCTCCAGGTCTGCTTCAACATACGAGAGAAAGGGCGGCCAACCCCATGGGTACGAGCGCCAACCCACGTCGGATAAATGGATTGAGGGATTGGACGTTAAAGGCTATACCTTTTGTAACGGGCGCTCAGGTTGAGCCACCTAGCCTAAGTCTAAAAAGACAAACGTATGATTCCTCCTCGCCCTTCTAAGCCGATTTTGTCCCCATAACTATCACCAGGCAGTGTGGGATATCGGTCGGGCGCTGCGCAGTGTCGCCAGATCGACTAGGCCTCAAATCATCGGACAACAGGCGACAACCACCTGTTTACAAGTTATATTAGTGCGACACAAAGATGTTTATTTAGAGGTTAAACACATTTCCTTTTGGTTTTACCTGAAAGATTATTACCTGTCGGTCCCGAGACTGTCGTACGTACAGCTTGCTGCACGCGTCTACCAGTGTTGCCATTTTTTGTTTGCGCGCGCCGCTAAATTGAGGCCAATAAGTCACTAAACAGTCGCTAGATTTGCCAGGAAGTCGCTAAAATGTTCGCTGAATTCCAAAAGCTTATTAAACCCTTTTAAAGTAAGTGAACCTCAAATAATCATATCTCAGGTATTTAGAGAGGTTAAACATACACTAAAAAACAACTAGGACAGTTTTTATTTTTAATGTTTTATTTGGGAAACGACTAGGCGCTAAGTACGAAAGTACGAATAAGTAACAGGTTCATGGTAATTTTAACACGGAAATAATGGCTGCTTTGTTTTCAAGAACAGTTCAACGGAACAGTCTATACTTCGTTTCACCTTATGTTGTACCGCAGCGAAAGCTAGAAGCGCGAGTTCATAGCGTTGGCAGCGCAGCCCTTAAATCATGAGAGCTTGTGCCGCCGAGGTGTGCCCCAGAGCAAGGAGCTCGCGCTTGTAGCCTTTCCTGCGGTACATCATAAGGTGAAACAGAGTATAGGAGTCTAGAAAAAGGAAGAGTTCTTCCTCGATGGTGACTACACTCAAGTCACCTAAATCTGCCGATGTAGACGGTTCGTAGCCAGCTTTGCAGGCCTCAGCTGTGCCAATTTGCCGAACAACTTCTTCTGGAAGTTCGTAGTTGAAAGCGAAAGCCAAGAGCGCAGCCGCCAGCCAAGAGCGGCTGCTCTCTTGGCTGGCGGTAGCAACGTTTGGCGGAGAGCACGTAGGTACGTGGGCGCGCGAGAGATGGTCTGCAGTGTTGACAGTGTTGACATTTCTTTTTTAAGCGCGCCGCTGAATTGAGCATATATCCAAAGCAAACTCGGCTAGAGAAGCAAAAGGGTTTAGCCCGCGAGCATCTCTAAAATTGTTCAAAATAACAAGATTACGGTTGAACACCAAAGTCGCTAAAAAAGTCGCTAGCCACTAAATTAAAAAAATCCGTCGCCAAATGTATAAAAAATCGCTAAATCTAGCGACAAAATCGCTAAAATGGCAACACTGCCGTCTACACGCATCTGCACGGAGATTGACTCGGAAGTTCCAGAGGGCGCGACGGCCGCCGCCTGCCTCACTTCCGCCCGGCGTCACTTTGATTGATCGCTGCCTGGCAAGCCACTTCTGGCACGGCGCCGAGATCTGGCCAAGGCAGACATCGATGCCTTGAGCGCGTCGCACTTTGGTGTGTGGCCTGTAGCGACGCGCTCCGACGCTGGAAGGCGTCGACGCGGCTGAGGTGCGTGAAAAACGCCTGATGTGGTTGGGACTTTAGGTCCAGACGCAGCCACTACGACGAGCTGATTTAACCAATCAGGCAGCGTCAAAATTGCACAATCATGGTTCCACGTTGTGTTGCCGTACGTGTTCTATCATCGCTGGACCAATCATAGAACAGAAAAGGGCTAGACTTCTTTTGACGCAGCCTCATTCGTCCCTTTCACGCTTGACACGAGGTAGACGAAATTGATTCCTGGAGAAGGGGAGCAAGAGGGACAAAAGACAAACACAAATCTCTAAACGCAGCTAGGTGACTGGTGCGCGACCGAAAAACATCCGCCTGGTCCGGGTATCGAACATCGAACCTCTCCATTTCCAGTAGAGTGTCTACCGACTGAGCTCGCCAGGGGTTAAACAGCAGTACAGCAAACAGGCTTTATCAGCTGCCACCAGATGCTCACACTAACAAGGGTGAAAGGCTTGAGGTTTAAGGTTACGATTATGATGCAGTTAAATGCACAGGTGCAAGCGAGCTGGTCAAGAATGACGAAATGTAGAGGTTCCGGGTTCGATACCCGGACCAGGCGAATTCTTCAGCCGCGCATCAGTCACCTGGCAGCGTTCGGAGATTTGTGTTTGTCCTTTGTCCCTCTTGTTGCCCTTCTCCAGGGATTATTTTCGTCATTCTAGTCAAGCTCGCTTGCACCTTTGCATTTATTTGCGTTATAAACACGAAGTACTAGCTTTAAGCAGGCTTTCCAGGAGGTAATATTGTACAGAATAAAAAGTACACCCATAGTATTAACATAATTCCATCAATTATTTATTCTCGCCAGTTAATGAACAGGGGGTGGCAAAAGTATAGGACGGCTCGACCGACTTCCCTACCTTAAATACACGAAAGGAATACATGATGAATATAGTGCCAACAAATAAACCAAATACGGTGCCATTTTTTCCCTCCGAGAAGAAATAACGAAGCTGCAGAAATAAAAAAAATAACGCAAGGCGTTTTTTTTAAACGTCTTTTTTTTCCATTGTTGGTAGTCAAGACAATGTTGGGATACCTTATTTAATCAGCACAACCGGTAATGCCGGAGAATGGTTCGAAGGCCCGAATATATTCGCTGCGTTTCTTAACCAGCGAGTGACTGTACACCGTGTAAACTATCTCTTTTACGGCGTTCTAGACGGCCCGCAAAAATCGGTTTCTAAATCTATCGTGTTGCAATTTACTACAGAGGTGCAAGCATGCGGCGGAAGTTCACAGTGAAAACATCAAGGAACGAACTTGCCTAGTTGAAGGAAGGAGAAAAAAGCAGAAACCTGTTCTGGGCAATCTACTTCGCAACTTCGCAGATGATGCACGCGTGGAGAGAAGTGCTAACGGCAGATGGCGTGCACCGCGTCGAGAGAGCGTAGAGAGCCAGGCATTACAGAGATTTCACAACTGCACGACCGGAGTCAGGTGGTTTATGGGCCGCATTTGCAATACAAGCTGCGAGGAGGTGCCGAAAGCGTCGATCGTCTGCAAATGTCTCCGCCTTTCCGCTCGCTTTCCTCCTCGTCACGCGAAACCGCAGCGCGTGCGTTCTTGCGACCTGTCTCCGTGGGAGGTGTCCGCCATTAAATTCCAAACGCTCCCCGTGGTTAGAAATGGACAACCTCTATAATCGAGGCTCTCTAAAGAAGCGCCGGCCGATTCGGGTCCTTTTTGCTGGATCGTCTGCTATCATAACCCCGAATCGGCCTGCGCTCTCTCGACGCGGCGTACGCCATCTGTCGGCAGACTTTTCCTTACGCGTGCATCGTCCGCGAAGTGAGGGCGAATATTGCCCAAAACAGCACTGTCAGAAACAATGGAGGAAAAAGGTGGCAACGGCGCATGGTCCCTTCTACTGACGCGCCCCCAAGCGGACACGAGAAGAAGGGAGGAACGAGACGTTTTTCTCCTTCTCCAGGCAGACGGGAGAAAGCTTCCGCCCTCCCGACTCATCTTCTTTCGGTTTCGTTTTTCGAGCACGTCGCACACGTTGTTTAATAAATAGTTGTTGAGTTGATTGAGCTTCAGCGGCAGCGAAGGCCGCCTGTAATTCCGTCTCCCAGTCCAAACGTGCAGAACATTTCGGTTGCATTGACGTTTTTACCACTAATTTTATCAAACGAGCAAACGAAGCCACTAGAAACAGCGAAGTTCCGGAGCAGTGCCAGCAGCGCTACGTACACTGGGCTAAGATGGCCATCTCCGGATTGCGGAACCCACGCGGAACCATGCGAACCACGCGGAACGATGTGTCCACAGTGGATGTGTCGACGTTGACGACGTTATGGAAATCGCGGAAACTGCGTCCAAGACAGGCAGGTTTTGCTGCCGGGTGCCTGGGTGCCTTCTGTGCTGAGTTCGGTTCTGTTTTCCGATGCCGAGTGCCAACCGGCAGTCAACGTGGTTCTGTATTTCTGCGTGTCAGCAACATAGCAGCAACATCGCGATGGCAGTGTTGTGCGTTGTGAACAGAAGACTGGAATTATCGCCGATGTGACCGTGTGTTCGCGTATCAGTGGTGTAACAACATAGATGACGTACTGTCGGGCATTGATGCCGCTGGTCGGGCCGTGATCGGAGGGGGCGGGGTGTCGCAGGTTGACATTCCGCTTTACATTAAAGAGTTTAAGACCACTTGAGGGATTAGGTGCAATCGATCGACGTGCGGATAGTCATGTTGGAACGCTGGTCTGAACCGTAGCTCCTATCGTACAGTGGCCAATGTGACTGTCGGTTGTCTCCTCCCCGAGAGCGATTGCGCTCTGGGGAAAGGACTGAACAGTATGAAAATATGACGGAAAGTACGTATATTTACAGTTTGGAATTTTAGCATTAAAAAAAATGGTAGGTAAAATCGACAAAAAAAAGCTATCCTTTATTTTGCTGTTTAAATATACTACGGTTCCTGGAGAAACTGCCCTCCAAGTGGCGCGCTGGGATGAGCGCTAGAAGTTTTCGAGCTCGCCACGGCGTAGCTCCGTACACTTAACACCTGCCGCAAGTCGCGGCTTTGACTGCATTCAAGTTGATCGAAAAGCGATTTCTCTGCCCGTGAAGCATCACTTCCAGCTGAGTGAATATCCGCTCTACAGAGATTAATTCAAGACGACAATTGCAGCCGCACACGAACAGCACAAATAGAAAAACAAACACTACAATAGAAATACTGGCTACGACGTGCCGTGCGGGGAAACAAACGCATGGCTTGGAACCGCATTGGAGCGGCTTGATTTATTGGCTTTCAAATAATTACGGCATGAGCGTTTACTTTTTACTAAGAGATTCATCCCCTGAGCCGTTCAAAATACTCTCAGAGGTATGACATTGCTGGAAAAAATCAACATGCTGGGAATATTTTTTATTGCTTAGGCGGTCACCGAGAAATTCCGTACGTTCAAAACGACCAGTATAAAAGACGGAAACGCAGAGCTCGGAAGTAGTGATCGGGTTCGTGTGCTGTTGTATTGATGTTTGTATGTGCCGTGTATGTGTATGCGCTCAATGTATATGTTCAGCTGATGCTTGTAGTATGCGTAATGTGTCTACATGTGTGTATAATAAAGGTTCCCGAAGATCCCGAAGCGCGATGGTGGCGTGAGCAAATAAAAATATTTTTTTGTAGAACATGAATTGGGCGTTACCTAGCGCCACCTAGCCTAGCTACTTGCAATTACTCTGCTTGACCCTGCCATCTGGTGGCAAGCGATTTAACCTTCTTTCACGCTACGCGATAATTTCTGGTTACCGTGCAACAGCGGCTTCGAGTTTGTTCTTTTGAGAGCGGCTTTTGGTTTCGCGAATTGGTTTACCATTCCTCCGTGATGTGCGGTTGACGAAGGAATTGTGACTCGAGGAATAGCAAAGGTAAGACGTAAAGTGCGCGAAGTAACTGGGTATCGGTTGTCTCCGTTTAACATCGCAGTGCTGACGACGAGAAGACTGAGTAACTGCTTTTGAAACGGAAGTTTCTTTACCTGCGGGGGAAGCTGGCTTCGGAAATAAACACAGTTCGCGGAAAGCTCGTGTTACGCTTTTATTTGCTGCTCCTCTCGTCCCGTACAAGAGACGTAGCGTCCTCGTTAAGCCTTATTGAGCTCGATTTGCTCGATTCGGGGCCGCCATAATGAGATGCAGGCGACGGAGGAACTTTTGCTCCCCTGCTTTAGGGACGAAAGTTTCTCCCTTTCTAGAGGAACATAGGTTACAAGACCGTTCCTCGCTTTAGGGAGGACTATAGATACCCTTTTTTCTAAGAGTGAAGTTTCTGTCTTTTTTGCCTTAGCATTAGTGCCCCACTTGGCATAGAAAAGCGGACGGCGTCCGTCGTTGGACGAAACAGTGGAAAGAAAAGTGCACCGCGTAGTCAGGAGAGTGGTAAAGGACAAAGGCGAGAGGGAGGCCAAGTCACGGGGCGGAAGACTGATGCGCGAGTGGATCCAGGGTCGAGTCTGAACTTGCAGGTGTGCGGAACGCGTATACCTTGAATTTTGCTAGAAAATGGAGTCCGAGCCAAGTACCAGTAGCGCTGGTCCAAGGAGGTGGCAAACGAAGAAGGATTGTGAACGAGGACGGGCTGCCGAACCCGGTAAACAGCGAAAGCAGCGTCAGGCAGCGGATGCCTCTAGCGTTTCCCAAGGGTCATCATGCTAACGTATTCCCTAAAGATCCATCAAGAAATCTTCATTTTTGTTTTTAATTTTGAATGACGTAATTTTATTCCTTAATTTGTTCACTGTAAACGCCCACCACGTGCTTGCAGCGCTCTAATAAATTGCAACGCGATAAGTTGAAAAAAACTGATTATTGCGGGTTGTATAAAGAGCTTTAAAACGGTTAGTTAACAGGCCGTATAGTGTGCTTCCGAACTTCGCTCAAGTCGAAGTCGAGCTCTGACCAGTGAACTATGTGATGCGTACTCATCGACTCAGGGATTTCTTTAAAGGTGCCAATGCACCCACTGTTTCTTGTTTCCTTTTTATTTGCATAACGCAGCAATCTTCGCTACATGGCACTCGCGTCGGGATATCACAACGAAAATCTACCAGTTTAGACATAACTGACACCGCCTGCTGGAAAACAGGATTCGAGGATTCGTAAGGTAAAAACATGTTTGGATTTAGGGAGGATTAGAGAGAATTGGCTTAGCACGGTCTTGGGGGCGAAAAATCAAGCCACAATACACACATAGGAACTTCGGAAGAGTCAATGGTGGTCACTGTGAGTGAATGGAGCCAGAAAGATCATGCTTCCTTGAGCGAGAGAGTGACTGCGTTCGTTGGGAAAGTGCTGACGAGATTCCCCAAATGAACTGCCTGAACCGGCGATTTTCTTTATAAATTGCCCATCTTAGAGTTTCGATTTGTTTTGTTTTCCAGTTGCTACGATTGTATATTCGCATAAAGTTCGGAAACTGTATCTGCATCACTAAATGCGGTATGCCATTGGCGCAATCTTGGGTCCAGTTCTTCGAAGTTTGTTCACTTTAACATGATTCAGGCATAATAAGTTGAGTTCAGCTGTCATTAGCGGCTCAATGACAACTGGCGCCGCCGTGTACTTCCCGTTGATCGTGATTAAGTCATGCGTCGTTGGCTCAGTGACAGTTGAGAATGCTCGCGTAACAGGAGGATTATAACCAGTCTTATGTAAAGTAGGATTTTGTAAATAAAAGTGTTTGGAACCGTAGTTCAAACTTACTTGTCTCGAATGTTCCGTAAAGGCAAGTCAGCAGGAGGATGAGTTTCATTGCAAACTGTCGATGTCTGCTGATTCGCTCGAGATGCAGCTGATGAATGTTTAGCGCTAGAAGACTGCCAAATTTAAGACATAAACACCAAGCGTGAAAGTTTTCAGTATCTTTATCTGCCTGCTTCCAGGTTGCAAAACATTTTAATTTTAGAAAAAAATGTGTGGGACGACTATTTATTATACAAATGATAAAATTAGTTCCATGAAAAAGTAGGTATAACTAAAGACAAACCCATTAATGGTTATCGAAGCAAATAGTAGTGAAGTTCGCTGTCAGATCATTTAGTGCAAACCATAGATGAAGAAAATAAATGATTGCGTAAGTACTTTGAATACAAAGGCAGGTTTAGAATGTTTTGTAAAGAGAACACACGCCAGATCTTGTTTTTGGGAAGAAAAAAATTGTTCTATTAGAGAAAATGAAATTTTATTCCTCCATGGTGTCACATTCACACTCATTTGAGGTGTTACATCTCTTATCAGAACCCCCCCCCCTCCCCTTTATGCCTGACACCACCTAAATTCGCCCCAGCCTAAACAAGCGACATTTCGAGGAAAACAAAGAATGTGAAAGAGTAAAACGGCGCTTTATTATTAATGAATTATTATTATTTTATTACGTTGTAGCCAAATCAAAGACAATAGGCCGATCTCACCAGCCAGTTTGACTACGCCACCGCTGCCGCAATGCATCGAGGCGGCACGAGGCCTCGCATGCACGGCCGTCTGCCTCCTGGGAACTAAAGCTATGGCGGCGTCACGCATGCGCCGAACGCTTAGTAAGATCGGTCTATTGTTGTTCATGGGCACAGAAATAAACGCACGACAATGGTGTTTGCGCTATGAAATTAAGAACAAAATGCTTCCTTAATATGACATTTTTCTACTTTCTTTTCTTTTTTTAAGACCAAGGGATTGTTTTGTCGATTGACCTTAAAAGAGTTGTTGGGCGGACGAGTTTTCAGATCATGAGACTTACGTTTTCAATATAGATGTGTCTATGTATTATTTCAATGTTCTCGCACATCTCTCGTTTTTTTCCCCCTGGAAGCAATTGTTTATATTTGAAATTATTTTTCGATTCGTTGTCTTTATTCATTACTGTATTGCAGGTAGTGTTACACTAACATTTGGGAATAACAAGAAGCAGGTAAATTTGAAATAAAGAAATGATTCTTTCTAGGTAATGTTTTCTGACGTGACAACCATCAGATTGCGAATGATGAATTATAATTTATAAATTACCCAGAACCTCCTAATATATTTTTATTCTCTCGATTTGACACATTCCGACCAGAAATTTCTTGTCCGTCGTCCATCTATTCACCAGTTGTTGTTAGGAGTAAGTAACGTGGACTGTTCTCCTGCTATTTAATGGCTAGGTTAGGCAGTTTCCGTTGTACCGAAACTCAAAAGAAAGAAAAAAACACCAAATGCTGAGACTATCGACCAACAAACACTGTTTATAAACAAGCGCAGTAACCAGATTCCGATGAGGCGATGCATCTGCGCATGCGCAGTGCCGACAGCAGCGCCACCGCAGTGGCGTGACGTCAGAGGGTTGAGTTGGCTATATACGATATAGTCACTATAACAGCTTAAGGAGCGCAGGGCGAGGCCTATCATATTCACGAACTGTAGTACAGCGTATAACATTGTGTTCTTCTTTGTACAGCTCCTGATACGCTGCGATCCACCAAGCAACTGCAATACGGCGGGCAGCCAAGATCGTCCATCTGTTATCTACGTTCGACGGAACTGCACGGCTGGCCCTATCGATAGTAATCCTAACTCGGAGCTTGGCTTCAACTACCTACCGCAAAAGACGTTGCAGCGCGACCATCTTCGCAGTCGGTGGCGAACTGTAGTACAGGCAGTGGCGTCACGAGGGTCAGCGGCACCCGGGGCGGTAGCCCACCGCAACACTTCCCCCTCTCGCGTGGGCCCCCGCGCCTCCCCCCCCCCCCCCGCCTTCTCCCTGCTCTCGTGGCCCGCCGCGACTCCCCTCAACACCTGTGTTGCTAGCCCCCCCCCCCAGCTCTCAAGGCCCGCTGCGGCACCCCCCCGAGCCTTGCACCCGGGGCGGTCCGCCCCCCCCCCCCTGGTGACGCCACTGAGTACAGGTTATGGCACTGTGTTCCTCTTTGCACAGGTGAGCGTTAATTGTAGCTCTTACGTTTCCGTATATTCCTGTACTTCTGCCACCGGCTGCAACGGTTGGCATTTCTTTTTTCGGCTTGCCACCAGCTTGTTGGCAAGCGTGGCTTTGCCACCGGCTTGTAATGTCCGAAAAGGAGTGCTTAGTGTGCTTGCAGTCAATGCCCGACGATGGTCGCTTTCTGACTTGTTCAGAATGTTCGTTCCCTTAACATATAGGTAACACTTGTTCGGGTGTAGCGGAGGCTACGTTTTCGGGTATGGGATCAGTAAAGCGGAGAAAGTCGCGCTGTTGAACGTGTAGAGCGTGTGGGGGGGGGGGGGGTACGTCAGTGTCGCATGCGCACTACCAACAGCCGGAAGATGCAAGCTTTTCAGCACAGTTGGCTAATGTGCATGTAAAACTGGACGAGCTACTTTCTCTTAGAGACGAGGTGGACAGTCTGCTTCCACTTCCAGTAAAGGTTGATGACCTGCTGGAAGTTGAGTGTCTACATTCGCAGAACTAAAAGTAACTGTAGAGGAGTTGAAAAACTTTGTTGAATTTACCTCTCGCCAGCATGACGTGTTACTTGCCGAGTTGACTACAGATAGGAAGGAAACAAAAGACCTCAAGACGGAGGTGGCCCAGCTGAGAAACACAATATCGCAGACTGCTGCACATATCTGCCGTCTGCAGTTGGACCTAAATGACGCTGGGCAGTATAACCGGTTACCTAATGTAGAGGTCCACAGAATTCCGGAGAGTGTTGGTGAGGATCTCCAACAACACGTCTGCGATCTTGCAGCAAAGCTGGAAATTGCACCTTTCCAGACCTCGCATGTTCTTGCCGTACACAGAATTTCAGGTAAAAAGGACAAGATTGCCCCGGTTTTAGTTAGGTTTTCTACTGTGGCGGTGCGAGAGACATGGATGAGGGCACGTGGCAGACTGCGCGCGCTCGGGCAAAGTAAAGACCTGCCAGAGCTCTACTTCAACGAGAAGCTTACCCAGAAAAACCGAAACTTGTTTTGGAGGGCCCTTACGAGGGGAAAGGAAAATAACTTCAAGTTTGTGTGTGGTCCGGAACAGGAGGATATTTGCTAAGCGACAAGAACAAGCCTCCTCTGTTTGAATAAGTTATGAACTCGATCTTGATCTGATAAACTGAGACATCGTCGGATCCCGAACGAATTATAAAAACATGGATTGTGATTTCCGCACTTGTGCTTCCTTTACGGAAGATAAGTTCTTTTCACAGACTCTAAAAGTAATGGGTTTCTTATTACCCATGTCGAAATTCGTAGTATTCGCAAACACTGAGATCATATTCTTGGTTTAATATCCCCTTTCTGCACTCTTTTTGGTGCTTTTGTACAGACTGAGATTAATGTTGGTTCGGATTGGTTTGTCTAAATACACGATACCAGGCTATCAACTGTTTTCTTACACTCGTCCAATGAGAATAGGAGGGGGTGTGGCTGTGTTTGTCAAAGATGTCTGGTCTGTGACAGAGCTTCCTTTTCCTTTCGACCAAGCGGAAGTAGTTGTGCTGCGCGTAAGCGCTCCTTCGTTATCGCTTGTTCTCTTTTCAATTTATTGTCGCCCATGTTTCAACGGGCGGCTATTTTTGGTTGAGCTTGACTCAGCTTTGTCTTCCCAATTGAAAAATATTTTTTACCGGAATGTCATTTCCAGTAAAAGTCTATTTTACTGGATTATGGGACTGTTTTCACTTCCAGTAAAGCCGTAGTTTACCGGAATGTCACCGGATCTTTTACTGGAATGTCACCGGTTGTTTTACACGAATGTTACCGGTTTTTTACCCGAATGTCACCATAATTTTTACCAGAATGTCACCGGATTTCTACCGGAAGTTTATTTCCAGTAAAAATCTATTTTACTGGATTATGGGACTCTTTTCGCTTCCAGTAAAGCCACAATTTACCAGAAGATCACCAGATAATAATATCTTTATTATCTTTGAAAAAATACATGTGTGCGTGCTGGCCCACGAAAGCAAAGATGCTTGTATGTGAGACCAGGCAGCCAATAAAATACCGTGACACAGTGAACACTGGAGAAACAAAACAAACAAACAACAATAATGTAGGAATGTGGGCAACGAATACGCACTAAGTAATTATATAATTATTATTGCGCGAGCGTGAAGCACCATTCTCTTACATTCCGTTTTACCGCACGAAAGGATGATACGTTCAGCAAAGACTCTGGCAAACTGTTGAAGATTGGCCGGAATTCACCGTGTTTTTTCTTTCTTTTTTCGGAAGTCAACGGAAGGCACTTAGGAGGAAGCCTGTGAACCGTGGTTGGTGTATGTTTACCAGATGCTGGACGATTCGGTAACAATTAAAGTGGTTAGTCCACATAGACCTGAAGGTTCTATGTATCTATTTAACTGGGTCGATACCAGTGAAACAATTTGCACAGCTGTAGACAAAAGCAATCAGACCAAATAGGAACAACCGAGTTCTTTGTCGCAAAAGATATATTTCAAGGTACTCACAATGCCGCTGGGTAAATTCCTAGACGTACGGTAATAAAACCGCGCAGGTGCACCACACGGACACACGCACGTATGCTCTCAGTAGCACGTTTAGCGAAAACCACGAACGCGCGAAACGAACATCCGCCGCCGTTGAGAAATCACGGGCACAGATCACGATGTCGTCCCTGATGTCGCCGCGGGTGCACCAGGCGGACATACACACGCGTCAGTAGCACGCTTAGCGAAAACCACGACCGCGCGGAACGAACATCCGCCGCCGCTGAGAAATCCCGGGCACACTCACGATGTCGTCCCTGATGCCGCCGCCGCGGGTGCGCCAGGCGTCAGTAGCACGCTTAGCGAAAACCACGAACGCGCGAAACGAACATCCGCCGACGTTGAGAAATCTTGGGCACAGTCTTTTTCGCTCGCTGGATGCTTCTGAAGCCGGACGGACAAAGAGGCGTAAGAAACAGGTCACTGAAAGATATTTTCTTTTCATCTGCACACCCAGCTGCTCTGGAAGATACAGGTCGCACACATGGAACGAGAATCCGAGACTGAGCGTTCGTTCCTGGCCGGCCGTTGCTCGTTGACAGACAAAGAAGCCGGTTTTCTTTAAAAAGAAAAGTCAGCAAAACGACCTTCTCGCATTTTCCCCACGACCCAATGCGAGGGAGAGAGGGTGCGTGGGGACTCGTCCTTGGTGCGAGGCACCAAGGACGCCCAGTCCCCGGCTCGCCTCGGCTTCCCCTCCCCTCGCGTCGGCTTTGAGTGAAGTTCGGTAAACAGGGAAGCGAGTCACCCGTTTCGGGTAAGATTAAAACCGGGTCGTCTGGGAAACGAAAGTGCCTGCCGGTGACATTCCAGCGAAATCTGGAAACCCGATGCCGATGAAATTCCAGCGAAATCTGTTTGCCGGCAAATAATCTCGCACAGACTGCAGGTAAACTGGTTTCGGATGAAAACGGGTGAAAGTGCCCACCTTTTTGGATCGTCAAAACAGTTCGCTGCACGCACTTCTTGAGGGTTGCAACGTCGTCCCGAGCTAAAACTCGCACTCACGAGAATGCCGCCCGAGTGGTCTCGTACCTGCTCTGGCCCCGACTTTTGCCTGTCGCAAATAGCAAGTTGCCGGTGATCGCTGCTCACCTTTTTGGATCGTCAAAACAGTTCGCTGCACGCACTTCTTGCAGGATTGCAACGTCGTCTCGAGCTAAAACACGCACTCACGAGAATGCCACTGCATTGGCGGCCACCATTACAAACTCAGCTAGTCCCCCTGCTCGTCTTGGCTTCCTTGCCTTTAGCCGTTCCCCTTGCGTCGGCTACCAGTGAAGTTCGGTGTCCGGCAAACGAGAGTGGCTTCCGGTAGGATTCCAGCGACGGGTAATCGAAAGTGGTTCTGGCAAAACTTTCAGCGAAAGTGTCTTCCGGTAATATTTCCACCACAGACTGGTAAACGACGCTGGTTTCTGGTGAAAATGAGTGGAAATTAACCCGTTTCCACTGAATGTCACGGGAAGTTTTTGCCGGATTTTAACCGAAAGTGGCTCCGGTAAAACGTCCACCTGAATCTGGTAACTGAAAGTGGCGGCCGGTAATATTTCCACCAAAAAGCTGGTAAACTACGCTGGTTTCTGGTGAAAATGAGTGGAAATTAACCCGTTTCCACCGAATGTCACTGGAAGATTTTGCCGGATTTTTCTATAGGGATATCATCTGTCTTCGTAGCAACGGCGTCATCATTGCTAAGGAGCCAACCCAACTAATGGTGACGCAGCGGGAGGAGGGGTGTGGGGGGGGGGTTATGCACTGGCCTGACATTAGAAGTAACGTTAGACCTATCGTGAGGCCTAATGTTAGGCCTACCATTACGTTTTGAGGCCTAAGGTTGTTAACCGGTACCCGCAGCTTGGACGATGATGATGATGAGAGGGCAAGTGATTTCAGCACGCGCCGTGACGAGCTTCGCACCGCCGGCGCCGCGCCGAGCTTCGCACTCCGCCGCTACCTCATCCGGCGCCGCAGCAGTCACCAGCGAGCCAGGGATGCTTTCGCATTCACAACTCATAAGAAGCGCCTAGGTGTCCACGGAATTCTTCTGCTGCTTGCGTGGTGCTGACGTTTTGCATGGAGCTGGTATGTAGGCTACTACTACTACTACTACTGCTGCTGCTGCTGCTGCTGCTGCTGCTGCTGCTGCTGCTGCTGCTGCTGCTGCTGCTGCTGCTGCTGCTGCTGCTGCTCTGCTGCTGCTGCTGCTGCTGCTGCTGCTGCTGCTGCTGCTGCTGCTGCTGCTGCTGCTGCTGCTGCTGCTGCTGCTGCTGCTGCAACAGCAGCAACGGCTGCTGCTGCTGCAGCAGCGTACGTAT
>JAZHYW010066829.1:0-23545 GCA_037355805.1 Ixodes ricinus
AAAAATAGAAAAAAATATGAAACCCATTTTTTGTGGCTTCTAAAAAGCTGCAAATACGTTGATTGAAAAAAAAGTTCCACAGCGAACCGGAAGCATTCTGTGCGTGCGTCGTTTCGCGTATCGTGGGACTCGCGGGGACGGCGATGGCAGCGGACGACGGGCGTGGGACCTCTACTTCAGAACTGTCGTTCGCGGTACCGGCGAATTCTGTCTGCCTTTAAAGAGAAATTTGGGACTGATCAAAAGAATTGGTATTCATCCCGTACGACACGCCCGACCACCAAGCTGATTTGCACGAAGACGTCGCCGAGCCGTCGCTCCCTTCTCGTGGCTGAAGACATCGCTCGCGCAAACTTCAAGCACGACGTGTCTACTTCGAGTTGAATATGCACGCGTACGATTTCTTTACTAGGTGCGAATGTCGCCAATGCGTGGTGCTTCCCGACTTCGACCCGGGAGTGCTTTTGCTGGAGAAAAATCGGCAGCAAACTTTCCAACTTACAGTTTACCGGCTGAATTATTACTAAGGAAAGAGATCCCCCAGTAGCTCAGTGGGAACGACGTCCGCTTCACACGCGGCAGGACCGGGTTCAATCCCCAGTGATGGCGTCTTCTATTTTTTTTTCTTTTTTAAACATTTCTTGATGTTTACATTTCTTTTGTTTTTTACAATTATCACTGAAGAAACAAACAAAAATAACAAACAAATGTTGTTGACGAAACGTCGCTGAATTAAATGGGATGGGATTTCCTTTTTGACACCTGCGAACTCAATGTAATCACTTTCCACAAAATGCAAGGAGCATATAAATCAGGTAGCGTCCGCTTTCCGAGGTGCCCGTAAATGTTCTACAGGAATTGCAGCCAGCCATTGGTCCCGATCCTGTTGATCTTTCGGAAACTCTGTCGCACAATGCCACTTTTTTCGGATGCAGGACATGTGAGCCAGCTCTTCACGCAACATCTTGGGTGTATTCTTTTCGGAGCCGATCATGGAAATTAACCACGGGCACTCACTACCCATCTCCAACTCCTCAATGTACAAAACAACTCATCTTGGAGTACAGAACAGCGAGCGGAACAAACATAACTGCAAAAGAATCTCGCGGCAAACAGTTCCGCATGTCGTCTGCTACGCAAAGGGGAAAAAAAAAAAGCGCACGGTCGGGTGTAGCTACGTGACTTCCGCCACTCTCTCCTCTCCACTCCTCCGACCTCCGTCCGCGGGTTTCGGTTTCGGTTTCGAGCAGTTGCGTCTTTTGGCTTTATTAAAAAAATACGCTACTCTGTTGCAAAATATTAATTGGGTAGTCCTCCGACACCATAATAAAGCGCCTGGCAAAAAATGAAAAAAATATTTTGGGGGTGTCAGTGTCCCTTTAAAGAATGCGATAGCATGACCCTTGGGAAACGCCATGCACGTCCTTATTTTGGAAACGCTAACACTGACCCCTTCACTTTTCTGTTCCGGCTTTCACATTTGCTTTCTCTATTTCATGCTGCCCCTTTTAGGCTTCGTTACAAGGTCAGTGTTAGCGTTTCCCAAAGGGGGACATGTGTGGCGTTTCCTAAGGGTCATGTTCACGCATTCCCTAAGGATCCACTAATGGATCTTCCTTTAATGTTTTCCGGCTTCAGTCCCACGCAGACCCGCGTCGGCTTGCCGCTTCTTGCACCGCATTTCGGCCAGCCGAGCTAGGCACTGCTTCCGCTCCTCTGTCTTGTTCACCTGCGTTGCACATTTAGCAGTGGCATCCACTGCCTGATGCTAATTTCGACGTTCACCAGCTTCCCGTGTGCGCATTGGCTTCCACCCTGTAACGTCGCCTCCCTCCAACCTTTGTCGTTTGCTACCCTCCTCTTCTCTACGCAGCGTGCTTTTCTTTCCACTGTTTTGTCCACAGACAGATGCCACCAGCCTTTCCCTGTCATGTGGGTACTAATGCTAACACATTAATAAAGCAGTCAACCCCAGGACGAAAAAGAGGAGGCTATCGAAGAAATGTTTAAAGCGCTTAACCTCTATTACAAAGCTGACATAACGTGAGATGCAACTGTTTCTTATGCTCGTTACATTTTTATTTATTATTTCCGTTCGAGTTGCTCTTATTTGAATACATTAGCTCAAAATTTAGCAGCGAGCATTTGCCTGCTAAATTTAGCGGAATAAATGAACTGGTGTATAATTATACAGCAATTCAGGTTTTCTCGCTAAAGTTAGTGGGGAAAATATGTGTTATACGTTTGCGTACCCCTTTCTTGGGGGAAATTTCTTTTAATGAAACCCTAGCCCTTAACAGAATCTGCGTAGAACACTGAAAAAAGTGTGAAAAAGACATAATGTGCTCGCCGTCCTCACCTTGTTGGGGTCGTGAAGCACGCTTGCCGACGCCAGCCCGTGCTGCTGTTCGGGCGGCCCCAGAAACTCAGCGAAATGCTTCATGAGCTTCTGTGCCTCGACGGCTCGTGAGCGTGGTGTGTTGACGCTCTCCAAAAGATCACCCAGGTGAACGACCTTCATGGCCACATAGCCGATCTGTGCGTCCAGTTCCTTGTAGGTAGCATATGACGCCTGGAAAAGGAGGTTAAAAGCAACTTGAAGCACGCGCTCATTCATTTCGTTGGTTTATCCATACAAATCATTTTGCGCCCGAATAGCTTTCGGAAACACTCTACAGTTTGCTTTGCTTTTGTTGTCCATGGAATGCCACAATGTCCCTTGAACATCTCATGATCTATGGATGTCCATAGATCATTATATAATGCCCCAAATATTTATAGATGTCCATAGAACTGCAAGTTCCATGCAGGCTGCATGGAAAAAAGTAGTTTTCACATTCAACATCTAATTTGCTTCCACTTTTGTCGTCCACGTTGGGTTACAATGTCCCATGAATATTTAAAGGATGTCTACACGTCGTTACAATGTCATATATATCTGTAGATGTCCATAGAACTGCAATTTCACGTAGGCCGCACCTTGTTCTTGTCCTGTAGCTCGGAGACTTTCTGGCAGTGGCGCGTCTCCTCCTCGCGGCAGATCATCTCGAGGCGCTCACACTTCTTCTGGGTCATCTCAAAGAGGAGCTGGAGGTCTCTGATGCCCTGCTTGAAGGCCTCCTGCAGCACGCTCGGGTCAAATGTCTCGGGGTCCATGTTGCCGCCGAGGCTGCGCCATGCCAGGCGCTCCACAAAGTCCTCCGGACTGAAGGACTCCTGACATGTTAGGGCAGTGAACGGTTTCAGTTTAAATCGTCCGAAATTCATTCGGCATTGGCACTCTTCATTCAACTCTGGAATCTCAGGTCACCACAGAGGGTTGTATGCCTGTACCCGTAGGTTTGCAATGCCTTGCAAAAGCTAATAGATACATGCGTGCGCATGAACTAACGAAACAGAATGAAACACGAACGCCGGAGTATGTGGCCTTCTCAGTGGCGTCACGAGGGTCAGCGGCACCCGGGGCGGTAGCCTGCCGCGACACCCCCCCCCGCTTTCGCGTGGCGCACCGCGAGACACCTTCCCCCCTCCGCTCTCGCATAGCCCGCCGCGACTCCCCGCGCCGCCCGCCCGCCCCCCCCCCCCCCTCGCTCTCCTGGCCCGCCGTGACACCCCCCTGAGCGCTGCACCCGGGGCGGCCCCGCCCCCCGCCCCCCCCTTGTGACGCCACTGGGCCTTCTATACAAGGTGCGCTATCTAGAGGCGTTCAGAACAGCTGTGTGGAGAAAGGGGTTGTAAGCTTGTGCACATCACAAGAAGGGCGAGCACTTGCAGCCGCCCTCTCCACCACAAAGTTTTGTCAGTTTCCAAGTAGGCCTGTAGTGTAAGCCACGTGTTCTGGCATTCACATTTCGTTTCATTCCGATAGTACATGTATACAAAGAAGAAAGAAGAAGATGGACGGAGTTGGGAGTGGTTTAAGAATGATGAATGAAACGCGCATAGTATCATCCTTGCAGAGCTCTGTCACGGTTATATCCCCTCCTATACTCCGCTCACCCTTAGGTCGAGACCGCAGCCAAAGCCACAAGCGCGAGCTAGCCCGCACACTCCTCGATTCGAGACGAGCTTCTCTAGTGCGAGCGCTCATTTCAGGGAGGAACGTTTCAAAGCCACAATTTCTCACTCTCGTGCTTGCGGTATTGCCTGCAGCCAGAGCTTTAGGGTGAACGGAGTATGGGGCACTAGCTGCGGGATCGTTTGACAGCAGGCACCAGAGCTGGACAGCTCGGTTTGATTATGGTTGCAGGAACAAAAGATTCCCGATGTGTCCGGGCCAATAAACAGCTTTATTTCCAACGATTCTATAGCAACTGACGGGATGAGGACGTACGAAAACCGAAAAACCTCCCTGCCTTTCTCATCCTTTCAGTGACGGCATTTCAATTTGGTATTCTAAATAAAACCAAACATTTTGCACATTTTCTTTTTTTTTTTTTTTAGGGTGAGGACGTCAGGGTTTTTCGGCTGTCCTGCCTCCGGTGACTTACGAGCTTCTGACCGGTTGCGTGACGCTGATTAGAGATGGGCTACTTCGATGATGATGAAAGCGAGAGTAGAAGGATGGTGAACTGGGCTAGTTGGTACGGGTTCAGCATGATTAAAATCAGCGAACAACGTTAGGAAACTGTTGAAGAAAACAGAAGACAGGAAAGACGCTGAATTTCTCGTCTTTCCTATCTTCTGTTTCCTTCAACAGTTTCCTAACGTTGTCCGCTGATCTTAATCATGTTGAAAGCAAGAGTCACAAGATCACTGCCACTGAGGCACAGGTATGATGGCAGCGATCATCTTCTTAAAAAAAGTTTCGTGTTCGCATTAGGTCAAAAAAAAAAAAAAATAACGATGTCAACACACTGTATGCACTTCGCATCGCGGCACGTATGGAGAGAGAACGAACAAGCCGGTTCAACTTGGTATGGAGGTTTTCTTCCTCCCCAGCCTCAATAAGCGCCAGCGTACAGCGTAAACTGAAACTTATTTGAGCATGCGAGCGGCAAGCGATTATTGTAATTTGTTTAATAGAAAACAATAACAAAACATAAACCGCACACGTCCGGTGTCTCTTTCGAAATGTGTAGAGGCACACAGTTCGGTTCGGACGAACGCGGTACTCACTTGTTCGAGTTCGGGCAGGAAGTGGGACATGTCTGGTGATTTTCGTCGGGTTTGACATGCAGTTTGTAAACAGCGGAACCGCTCGGGACTTCAGCAAACGGCGATCAATCTGTGTGTCGGAAAACACCGAAAAACACACCCCTACGCCGCCATCTTTGGTGACAGGACTGCTAGCGCCACCTGTCGAACACAAAGCGAAGCGGCGAAGCTTTTGCCTAGAATGCGTTCGATGCATCGTGTTACTCGCATTACTGTTTTCTCTGACGTCTTTGAATCCTTTAGTTCTCAATTTGAAAAACAAATTCTTACTAATAAGCTCAATTTAAATAAATTTAAATAATTTTACGACTGTACAGTTGTTTTTATATTATTTTTGTGGGATTTGTAATTTTTAGTGTGACAAATTAAGTCACGTGAGCTACAACTGGTGACGTTATTATATTTTCGCCCATAAAAAGGGAGTAATTTTAACCCTAGAGTGAAAGACATCGGGTACGCGAAAGCGCTCAGAAACCGAAAAGCACCGGAAAACTCCTCGGATGTTTTGGTTCTCACGTGCGATGTTCCGTACTCCACATACGCTACAGTTGTGCTCGGTCCATTACAAAACTTTCATCGATGCGATCCACGTACTCAAAAATCGGATCAGCCAAAAGGTCCTGTGCCGCTCATGTTCGAGCCGTGTCAGCGGACCCGCAAAAATACGATGTCGACCCGAGTCAGTTCCCACAGGAGAACATCCGAAATTTCTGCATCGTCGCTCACGTCGATCACGGCAAGAGCACGCTTTCGGACCGCCTCCTCGAGTTCACGGACACGATTCGAACATCGAAAGACAACCAACAAGTCCTAGATCGCCTCCCGGTGGAACGCGAACGAGGTATCACCGTCAAAGCGCAAACAGTGTCTATGGTCTACCACCGACCCGGCCACGAATCGCCGTTCCTTCTTAACCTCATCGACACACCAGGTCACGTGGACTTCAGTTATGAAGTGCTACGGTCCGTAGCCGTGTGCCAGGGAGTCATCCTGCTCGTAGACGCCAATCAGGGGGTGCAAGCGCAGACGGTAGCCAACTTCAACATGGCGTTCTGTGCGGACCTCACCATACTCCCTGTGCTGAACAAGGTAGATCTCAAGAATGCCGATGTCGAGGGTGTGACCTCTCAGATGGAGAACCTCTTCGGTACCAGGAGGGAGGACGTCCTCAAGGTGTCTGCTAAGCTTGGCACGGGTGTCAAAGAACTTATCGAAGCAATCATCGACAGAATACCGTCACCGAAGGGTGATGCTGACGCGAAATTTCGCGGGTTCTTGTTGGATTCCTGGTACGACCGCTACCGCGGCGTCATCGCGCTTTTGATGGCCGTCGACGGGACGCTCAGACTGGGAGGCGAGATAATCTCGCACATGGCGGGGACCAGCTATACGGTGCGGGACCTTGGGTTCTTGAATCCCCTCGAAACCCCGACCGCCATGCTGTGTGCTGGGCAGGCAGGCTACGTTGTTGCCAACATGAGGTCACCCAAAGAAGCCCACGTTGGAGACACCCTGTCGCACAAGTCTGTGGACATCAAGCCACTGCCCAAGCTGGAAGAATCTAAGCCGATGGTCTTTGCCGGCATCTACCCGGAAGACCAGTCGCAAAACAATGAATTGAGGAGTGCCATTGACCGTCTGCTATTGAACGATCCCAGTGTCCAGGTGTCCATCGAGAGCAACCCTGCTTTAGGGCAGGGCTGGCGGCTTGGTTTCCTCGGTCTCCTCCACATGGACGTCTTCTGCCAGAGACTAGACCAGGAGTTTGATGCTCAGGTTGTGGTCACGGCACCGAGCGTCAGCTACAAGGTCAAGGTTCACGGCGCTAAGAATATCAAGAAGTATGGCGGGGAGATGGTGACCGTGAACAACCCCCTCCTCCTTCCGGACAGGTCCATCATCAAGGAATACTATGAGCCGATGGCCTTTGGTACCATCATCACTCCGAGCACTTACCTCCGCGACGTGACGAGTCTGTGCGTTGACCGGAGGGGTGTCCCCAAGAGCACACAGGACGTGGATGACAACACCGTACTGCTCCAGTACAAGTTTCCGCTCAACGAGATCATTGTTGACTTCTACGACGAACTCAAATCTATCACGTCCGGCTACGCGAGCTTCGACTATGAGGAAACCGGGTTTGAGGAGAGCAGTCTTGTCCAGATGCAGATCCTCATCAACGGCAAGGTGGTAGAAGAGTTGACCACCATCGTGCACTCAACGCGAGCCCAGCGTGTGGGTCGTTCGATGCTTCTAAAACTTAAAGAGTGCATTCCGCAGCAGTTGTATGCTGTTGCTCTCCAGGCTGCCGTGGGGGCCAAGGTCCTTGCACGGGAAGACATCCGAGCGCTCAAGAAGAATGTTCTTGCTAAGTGCTACGGTGGTGACATCACCAGGAAGGTGAAGTTGCTCAAGAGGCATTCGGAGAAGCAGAAAAAGCTTAGGCTCATTGGTAATGTGGAGGTCCCACGAGATGCCTTTATCAAGGTGCTTAAGCGAACGTGAGGAACTGTGCTTTGCTGGTTTAGGTTTTAGTCGTAGGTGGACTGGACCTGACTGTTGGTCCTCTTATCAAAGTGTGAAGAAGCTGGTGGAAATGTTTGTAGCTCGGGCCTTTGTGGTAACCTTATGGCTGTTTAACTTCATAAGGGTTGTATATAACAGCTGTGTGCCAGTTTGTTCTTTGTAGCATGAAAGAGATTGGCACATGCCTCAAGCTATGTTTACCTCAAACTACTTCATCTCATTTGAATAGAGAGGGAAACTGGAAGACTGCCATGTTGGATGCTTGTTGGCTGCACTGAAATGAGAATGATTGGGCCATTTTTTAGGCACGGGAAGTACACAGGAAAAAAGCTACAGCATTGAAAAGTAAACTCACTAGTCAATGCGTGAATGATGGCGTGGTATGTGCTTGTGTTGTCTAGTTGTTGATTTTTCTTTGCTGCATCTTTAGCTTTAAAGAAATGAATGGAGGGACTGTTCTGTAGTTTGTCTTTATTGGTACCATCTTGAACAAAAGTGATTAGCAGTCAGATTACTAAATGTGACGTGTATTTGCTATTTGACACCACTCCTGAGATGCCCATTGTTGTACAGTGTATGCAAGAAATTGTGTAGCAAATATATATTCATCTTAGTGAACATTGCCACATTTGGCTCAGTGTTTTATTATTTCATAACTAAACTACTATAGCATTGCTGAGGGTCACTTACAATCCGATACAAGTGCTCAAGATTCTACGTTTTCACGTGCTGCATTGCACAGGAGGCGGCATTGGGGGTTGCTGAGGAGGGTACTCTGTGATGTGGCTGGTATATTTCCTATTGCCTCATACTTCTGGGGACAACAAAGAAACAAGCCAGCCCAATGTCTCTCTTAATATGCCTCTGAAACTGCAGTGACTTCTGTTACGTCTCAGCTTCTGTGGCCGCCTGTTTCGTTGAAACAGCTCATGCTGCCGCTGACCGCACATCTGTCTTACGAGTTCTTCTGTGGCATCCTGGTGACGATCTGCAAGTTCAAAAGCGTTCATACTCAATAGGACACACCCCGGGGAGGTCAACTTTGAACCCTTGACTTAATATTAATGAAATTTACAGAGAGTAGGCTGGTGGTCATGCTAGAGGGTGCATAACAACATTTCAGGTCTGTCGGTTAAGTGGGAAGGAAGTTAGAGCAGCTTTATCAGCAACACGCCTACATTGTTTAGTTAATCTATCGTCGGAAAACTATCACAATATTCAAGATTTTTATTCGCTAGATATGTGGCAGAATGCCTAGGAGTGTCGACTATGGAAAGTTTTTGTGAAAAGTAATTTATTTCTATAAATTTTCTCTTCTGCAAAATTGGTCAACTTTTTATCTTCCGTGTCTTCGACAAAATGTCAACATTTTTATATAAAGACATCCGTAAAGTGACAAAAAAATTCCATAGCCGCATTCCTTATTAAATTTCAGTCAGGAAAAGTGAAGAATGAGCCTTCCATGTATTGCCATTATCAAACGATAGGTTGACTAAAATGGAATTTATACCAAAAAGTGGAACGGAGAAAACTGTGTTCAAAGTGCTCCAAACCATAGCTTTTCTTTAGCTTCGGTGGACAAAAAATAATTGATAAAAATTAACTATGCAGTGTAAACTAATGAAACTTTCTTGAAATACTCTTTGGATGTCGGTGGACGTAAATATGTCATTTTTCAAAATCAACATTTTTTGCAGAAATTTTTGTTTGTGGGTAGTGTCTCTCCTTAACAAAAGCCTCTAAGCAGAATCAAAACTTACTGTCTTTACTTCAGTATATTCGAGAACTCCGTCTTCGCCCCTGCGTAGAAGAAAAGCCGGTTTATACAAATCAATGATCGAGCATGGAAGGTGAAAGAGGAATTAGAAGGTTGTGTTTTGCTACCCACATTTCTCGACCGATCCCGGACATCTTGTAGCCCCCAAAGGGGCTTGGGCGCTCATGGACAGGAATGTGTTGACCCTAGTATTGAAAACGCCAGGAACATACGAGTTTTTAATCACCCCTCTAACACAGCAGCTGGATTGCACAAAAATCACGTCTGCATTTCTGCGTCTGCACAAATCACGTTTGATAACAGAAACATTCACTGGATCGCTACAGGGCATGTTCACAGTTTAAATGTGAGCATTAAAGTACGCTATTGTTATCCTCAATTCATGGGAGCAAATGTAGTGATCTGTTTGCTGTACCAAAGTGTGCCAACGTTCAGACTCTGCTACGTCCTGCTCTATTTCAAGTGTGGTGGGTTTGTGCCAACATTACGCCAGAAGTTTAATTCCACTTTATCAACACAGAAACAGCCCACACTGACGAACCACCACGATGGGCTCGTGCGAACTTTCGAAAAGCTTAGATAATTGCCTCGAATAATTTACTTTTCTATTTAAGCTCCGTATGAAACACTGATTAGTAGTCGAAAGTTTCGCGATATATATTCCTCATTGCCCGTGATCTGTTCGGGTCGGTTAGTTAGCTCCGTTGAATCCGCTTCTTCCTATGCAGCGGTGCGCTGCAGAGAAGCGATACTCGCGAGAAGTGAGACGTCGCCATTCTGTCTCTGTCGCTTCATCCTGAGTGCAGCTGCCTGCTAAGGAAAAGCCCCTTCTTCAGACCGGTGTTGTATTTGGGTAAAAGTTCGTGAATGCTGATGTACGTGTCAACCTTACCTTACAGTAAATTTTGAGAAATAAAAGCTCGGTTAGTATACAGCTTGCCTCACCAACGATGGAACATATTGTAATAAATATATGTATAAATAAAGCATGAAAAAAAAAATCTTCCGAGACACGGTGCAAGACATATAACACGGCGAACGCCGCGACAGGATCGTCCAGGTAAAGCCCTCTTGGCGCACGCACCAGTAGCCTATTCCGACAGCGCCTCCTCCGGCCAAAAAGCGCAAGCAAAACGGGAAGCGTAAGTGCCAAGTCCTACACGACGCCTCCCCAGGAAACGACTTTAAAAACAACCATGTCTCCTATAAAAAAAAGCACGGGAAACCGGCCCGCCCGCGAGAGGTGGGTTCCGGAAGAAATGTCCCCGGAAAAAACCTCCCTGAAAAAAATGTCCCCGGAAAAAATGTCCCCGGAAAAATGTCCCCTGGGAAAAAAAGGCCCCAGGTGGAAAGTAGGAAAAAATAACCCCAAGGGGACGTTTTCCCCACTGCCGTACGATCCGCTTTTGACTTTTGTGTATGAATCTAGACTAGAGTCTTGTCATTTCATTTCTGATATCGCAACATTGCATATAAACTGATTTTTGTTTGCTTTTCATTGTGAAATAAACATTCATAACACTTCTAGCCAAAACCAACTTATTGTGCCTGGGGAAATTTGAGAGGTACTTGTGTACCATTTCCAAATAGGTAAAAAGCACGACACTTAACACAAACAAGCGATCGCTAGTTTTTTTATTTTTTTAATAGAAACGAAAGGTTAATTGTTATCAAAGTTATTATAGGTACTGAAAGTACTTATTTGGGGATATAATGCAGACGGTAAAATTCGTTCCCACTAATACTTTTTCTAAGTAAAACGTGAAAATACGCTGATGTCGTGTTCGCGCGATCAGTGTCACGATGTGTACCTCGCGGAATCGTATATTTCCTTATTTGTTGGGGCCGTTTTTTCCTACTTGCCACACGGCGCCTTTTTTCCCAAGGACGTGTGACCGGACTGCCCGAATATCATGAAGAACGGGGAAACCCAAGGAATCCTTTGCTGGGGCCTTTTTTTCCGGGGACATTTTGTCCGAGGACTTTTTTTATATATATATTACACCGTTCTTAAGATACGGTTGTCAACCACGGCAGACGTCGGGGTGCGAATGAAAAGTAATAACTATCAATCTAATTACCTAAAATTCACTAATTAACGTTTTAAATATTTTCATTGCGTGGCAAATTTAATTAGAGATCCTAGACATCGGAAAGCTAGGCCCGCTATGAACGTTTACGCCGTTTTCGGCGGGTACTTTCGTCCCCTTTTCGGGTTTCATAGTTTCGGAATCTGACTCCCCATGGGCCCTGATAGTCTGCTTAGTTGCAGGTGTAGTACTTTACACCATGCTGAATCTTACCAGCCCTTTTTTACCAGAAAATTGGCAAAGGTCTGCCGAAAGTTTTATTTCACTTTTTTTCGCGCATGAAACGCACGGAAAAACAAGTTAGCTTCGTTGAATACGCTTCATGTTGCAACATGAAGAAGACATGTTACCATAAGGATTTGCACGAATCCCCTCCCAATACTTATTTATATGAACTTAAGGGTAACCAAGAAATGCTTACCACACTACGCCGGCTTCGAGAGCATGTGCAACGGTATTGGCTGTATTCAAGTCGTTTGTCACGAGCCCCGCAGCCAGTCCGTACATCGTGTCGTTCGCTCTTGCGATCACTTCTTCCGTGGTTTCGAACTTGAAGATGCTTTGGACCGGACCAAAAATCTCTTCTCTGGCGATCTTCATGTGGTCTTCGACGTCCGAAAATACGGTCGGCTCAATGAAGTAACCCCTGGAGCCCAAGCGACGTCCCCCGCATCGCAGTTTGGCACCTTCTTCTTGACCGATGCCGATGTATTCCATTACACGGTCGAACTGTGTCTCATCAATCTGGAAAAGTCGATAGAATATAATATAATATATTAGAAAATAATAAAATTAAATAGCTTTATTCGGAACATGCAGATGAACTCATGATGGATAGCCAGTTTACCTTAAAGAGACACTTCAACAAAATTTAAAATATACCCTTCGTGTTCAGAAATAGGCTGAATATATTCCACAATATCCTTAAATGACAACGGCACGTTTGTATTTTGAGCCCGATGACCGTATTTTTCGTTTTAAACGGCCCACTCTGGCAAGCTCTCGGAGAGCAGCCAGCGGAGAGCACGTGACCTCCGGCGCAATCGTGACGTAGCCTGTCTCGGGACGAGCAAAGCTGCGGCGAGGCTGACGTCGACAAGACGATTGCAAGCAGGGCATCTGGCCGCTGCCATGCTCGTGCGGGCAAGTGCGTGCAATTACAAGCTTGCCAAAGCTACGTCCACGCGCGCACTGCACATGCTTGCACGCATGGGGCACACACAAGTAAGGCACAAGAAGCGTGGAGGGACACGCCCCCACCATGACCAAAACCACAGCTGTTTCGGTCATCGTTGGGGTCGTGTCCCTCCACACTTTGGCTTACCTCTGGTGGTGCCATGTAACCTCTAGAAGCTTCCTACCTCCGTGGTTCTAAGCGAGACATGCATCGTCACTACATGCCAATATTCCTAGACGGACATTACAAACGAGGCTTTAGCGACATCCGCCAGTTGCTTATCGCTTAATTCGTTTTAAAATGCCCTGAATTCGTGTCTTTTTTAACGAGATATTGGGGTGTACGATGTGATACTGCTCTCTTGAACACGTATAAACCAAGAAATAAGAGCCGAAATGTCGGTGTAGCATCTCTTTAAAGACACCATCATGGTCCGATTCGCAGGTGGCTACGAAAACAATCGTGAGATTCTACTGTTCTGCATGCAGGACCTTGTTTAACACTGACGGATCATCAATGGCCAATGTGGTGGCTTTGATGATGAGCGCGTACTTCGCGCAGCAGACGTTTTGCACCATTGAATTTGCTATTATCGGCAGGAAGTGGGTATGATCTGCCAGCGTTATACGACGTCCGCAGTGGCGTAGCCAGGATTTTATTTAGGGGGATGTTCAATAACATTAAACCCTCCCCCCCCCCCCCATCCCCATGACGAAGCAGGGTGAGCTCGGCGGTACGGACGCTCACGCAAAGATTAGCGAGGCGCTGTTAAGATAAAACGGGTAAAGCTGCGTTGTCATTTTTGAAAACGGAGCAGGCTTCATTTACAGGAATACGGGCGTGATGGCTTACTGTTCCACTGTCGTCGTAGTTGCGGCCCACCAACTTTAAAAACTCCCTCACAGCACACAACTCCCCTTGCTTTTTCAGGTAGCACTGTATTACCAACGCGTAAAGGCCTGACAAAACACAAGGGTAGCTATAGACCAGTGTCTGCTCTGGTCTATAGCCGTGGGCGCCGCCATGTTTGTTTATGCTGACGCCATGACACAGTAAAAGAGGTGGGGGGGGGGCGAAAATGCCACGTTGTGCATGTGGGAATCAGTGGGAAGCAAAATCCATACGCGCTCCTATCCTGGGCCACAGGTTCCCAGAATGCAACGCGCGCGGTGACAGATCTATGGAAGTAGTCTATTGCCGAGTTGGCTCCATTTGACTGTGATGGCGTTCCATGAAGGATGATGAGGTCGTTCGATGGCCTCGATTACTGTCGGTGGTGTTTCGAAGACACGCTGTTGGGAGTTGCGTATATACCTGCGCTCCTTGTGAAGTGCGTTCGTCGAAGGGGTCTCCCACTGTCCTCTTCTTGGCCAGTTCGACCGACTTGGCCACGAACTTGTCGTAGACGTCGGCGTGCACGTAGGTTCGTGTCGGAGCGCAGCACACCTGCCCCTGGTTCCAGAATATGGTTTCGTGGGCCAACGTCGCTGCCAAGTCCACTGCATGGAATGCCCGGGCTGTCTCACCGAACGCCGTTCAAAATTGTTCGCGTCGAAAAACTATGCGGAGAGCAAGTCGATCGTCTGCTTTTTGAGCAGAAGTTGCGGTGACATCAGACGGTCAGAACGACGGCGAGCTCTGATTGGCTTGGATTGGAAGGATAGTGGGTGGACCTCAATGTTAGATGCCTTGAGGTCTAGCCACTATTTGTTTCAATGAGCCAATAAGAGCTCGGCGTTCTGACATCATCGCGACTCCCGAGCGAGAAGCAGACGAACTTGCGCTCCGCGTACACCAACGCGTGCCTTGGACGTCACGGCACTGCGGTGGCGCTGGTGTCAGCTCGGCTTATGCACTGACACCACTTCATGCTAATGTGGTGTCTGTGCACGCACCTGCACTTGGTGTGGGAAAGTGCGGACTTGTTCGTAAAAAACAGCGCTTTGGTCTATTCGCGGCGAGAAGTTTGGGTATAGCCACCTGCTGGTGGATTTTTTCACAGCCCAGAGGGAGGATACTTTCACCTTCCTCTGTTTGTGCAAGCACGCGCAATGACAAGCTTCTATGCGCTATGAAAATGAAAACATAATCACGTGGGTAGCACGCGTGCACTACTCAGAGTGAGGAAAGCAGAAGCGCCCCCAGCGAGCTTCTCACCGCGAATAGGGGGTATTCACTGGACGCCATACTTTACTACGCCGTTTTGAAGCGCACACTCAGAACAAGCGCATATTAATAGGCTGCTAAGACCGGAAATCTGGATGGCGTGGGATGCACGTTGCAAAAGAAGGGCGGAAGCACGCCGTCAAAAGGCACTGCAGCAGTCGCGCACATACCGCGTAATGTTTGCGTCAAGAGACCTTTAAGGTTTTCCGAAAAAGCTTTCTAAAATTATGGTTTTCAGCACGCAGGCGTCGCCATCCGCGCGATTCTCCAAGTGGAAGCAAAAACATATTACATCAGCTGCATGATGTCGCGAAGGAAGATTTTTCTTTAAAAATCAATTTCGTGCGTTGCGTCTTATGAATCCCCGATGCGGGCTAAAGGTCAGGTATTCTTTTCTTGTACGCGTGTAAATAGATTTGCGCTGCTGACATTCGTGTGTAATACAAAATGAGATACTAAAAATAAACTCTTGCTAAAATTAAAAAAAAAATGAATAAAGATTTATGTCAAGTGATGAAACTCACAATCAGCGTCCGGGAAGATAATCAGAGGGCTCTTGCCACCGAGTTCTAGAGAAACTTTTTGCAGTTGGAATCTCCCGATGCCTTCAGTATCAGCCTCCCAATCTTTGTAAAAGAAAGAAGCAACAACAAGAACAAGTATTTAGGTTGGGATATCTTTGTTTTCGTTAGAAAGTCAGCGGAAATGAAAAGCTTTTTAGTTTGTCGAACTAAGCATGGTTTAAAGGGACAATGAAGGCAATTTAGGACATCTTTTTGGCGATTGAACTGGGTTCCAGGCACGTCTCAGGCCACGTTGCCCAAATTTCAGCCGAAACCGGCGCTTGTGTGCCGCGCAAATCAATAAAACAGTCGCGGTAATAATTGCACCGGGATCGACTGGGGCGACGCCCCGAGAGTTGCGGGAGAAGCCAGGAGAAGCGGCGCTCGCGTGACCGATGCGGGGCCAAGACGCGCGACGTCACAAACGGCGCGTCGCGCCGTTTGTGACGTCGCGCGCCTTGGCCCCGCCAAACGGGCTGACGCGCGCCGTTTGCGACGTCGCGCGTCAGCGATTGGTCGCTGACGCGCCGCTTGTGACGGCCAGAACGGCCAGATCGCTGCCGCTCTCCCCTCGGCATCTCCCCGGCGTCCGTCCTTCGGCATGCGGGCCGCTCGTTGCCGGCTGTGCGGTCTCCGTCGGGTGATAGCAGAGGCCGCCACGCACGTACTCCCGTTCCGTTGGTGTTCGGTTACCGAACGGAAGCTCGAACTCGCTCGCGAGAGCGGCATTGCCGTCCATGTTGACAAATTCGGCGAAACGACTGCGCCACCGCGCTGCTATAACCCACCGCGGTAACCAGAGTCTCGACGCCCTAAATGCTACCGGTACCGACAATTCACATGTGACGTCACTCCGTACGTCACCTCCGTTTTCGGAGGCCCAAAAACGAGAAACGCAGATAGTTGAGTTTCGGTTTCTTCAGTTCTTTCGTAGGTATAGAAATATGCGTCACAAATGTCTATAAAAATTTAGGCAGTATGCCAGGTTCCCAAGAAGCCTAAAAACACAATTTAAACAAATTAAATTAAATCGCCTTCATTGTCGCTTTAAAATTGACACGAACACAGCACTACCTCTCCTCTGTAGCTCGATCGTTCAAGGGATCAGAAAAAAAGGACGAGGTGAGTTTTTAGGACGAGTTTAGTTTACTTTTGGTCTTAACTACACGACTCTAAAGTAATGTTCTATGACAATTCACTCAAGTGGATATTCTTTCTAACTCCAGTGAAAATCCAACACATGAAACATCTAACATATTATGTGGATATGTGTGATGAAGTATGGTTTGTCTGAATATGAATAATAACGATTGATACTAAAACTTTGACATCTGGTTTGGTCCGCTAGCGCTACATTTGGTATAAAAATGAGCGTTCGGCTATGAGTAGTTTATTTTGCTATATAAAAAACAACAACAACCTACTATAAATTGTTTGGTGGACACTCTGTAGATCAGTGCCATGAGCACTACACTATTACAATCTTCCGGAATAATACGGGTTTTCTTTAGGGTGGGCAGAAATTTAACATATTGCAAAAATTCTTTATGCTAAAGATGAAAAAAGGACAGTCTTGATTTGGAATAGAAAGTGTACACGTTCGTAACGTTCCAAATAGTATAAATTAATATTTTATTATTTCCGTTCTGTAATTTTTCTGTGGAATGTAACGGTGTCTGCAGTTGCTCGGCTGAAGTAAATCTTTTGCAATATTTTTTCTGAGGGTCCTTGGGAATGAACCTTGTGCATGAGCTGGTACGAAGAACTTAAAGGAATTTCTTGGAAACTTTTCAAGGAGGTTCAGGGAGCTCCCGGAAGCTCCGACTTTCAAGATGTTCTTTTCACGTCACACTGCTAGTGTTGACACGTTTCTTTCTCATTTTGATATAAGCGGGCATGGCTGCCAGCGATTCTAGGAGACCTTGGGTAGAAAGAACTTGAAGGAAACATTTTGGAAGCATTCTGAAAGCCTCATGAAAGCGTCCAGAAGGTTTTATACACTCCAGGAAGGTCCAGCTTACAAGACGTTCCTTTCATGTCACATTCATAGTGTGGACACGTTTCTTTCGTATTTCGATATAAGCGGGCGTGGCTGCCAACGGTCTTAGGAGACATTGTGGATGAGCTGACATAAAAAGAACTTCAAGTAAACATCTTGGAAGCATTCTGGAAGCCTCCTGGAAGCCTCCATGAGTTTTCAGACACTTCAGGAAGCCACAGCTACCAAGATATTCCTTTAACGTCACACTCCTTTAGACGTTCTTTCCCGCTTTAACATATAGGTGCGTATTTTACGGTGTTTATTAATGAGAAAAATTGGGGGTTGTTTTTCGGTGTTTATTTTTAAAAACAGCGGTGTGTTTCGGTTGGACTACTGGTGACGAGGCTAAAAACGGGGATTATCAGATAAAAAAATACGATTTATTTTTACTATATATTTTGAGCCAAATTTGTCACCACCGTTTTTCTAAGAAAGAAATGCCATAAAAGTGAAAAACAAATGTGAGGCTTTGTAAACCCGACGTGAATAAATGCTGCCACCGCGAGAGTAATTGATTTTTATTGTGTTGAAGGAGTTCCATGGGCATGTCAATTGTTGAAGATATTTTCCTTTTTTTTCTGCAGTTGCAGATTTAACTTTAGTCTCAAAATTGCCACAGAGACGCACAGCTCTATCTTGTTTGTTAGCCTAGCGTTTGTTACCGAATCTTGAGAAAAGACGCACTGACCCGCGTTTTCCTGTGGAAGCGGCAGGACATTCTGAGCACGTTCTGCGAGGTGGAAAAAACCTTAACCCATTAGCTGAGCCAGGGTTGCTAGGTACTCGCAGATTAACCTGCCAAATATTTGTGAGATATAACCTAAAAATAGTAATGTCGGGTTATAAAAATAGTCCAAATAGCCCAAAACATAAAACTTTATACATAATATTTGAAACGACTCTTTGGAACAATAATAATATATTCCACCTATTACAAAAAGAAGACCAAACATTACTAGTTTCCAAAAACAATGGCGGAGCACGGGTACATTATTGCGCTATTGAAAAACGCCAAAAAACTTCAAACGGCAGTACTCCAGAAAAATCCGATCGCGTCTCCGCGACCAACAGCATGTGAGGACTCACTTTTAGTTGTGTTATATCACGCTTGTGATTTGGGCAGTTTTCTCTTCTTCTCTATTGAACTAATCTTTGTTTTCTACCTGGCTCAAAAATACAATGTTTAAGGCGTAGAAAGAAAAGTGCTTTGAAATTGCTTGAATCTCGGGCGTGAAATAGCCCCAAAATAACCAAATAGACGACCACCAAATTTTCCAGGCAACTACAAAAATGACGAACAAAACGCGAGGGCGCAAGTGAGCTCGTGTAAAGGCCCGTTCACACTCTTGCGACCGAGCACGACCGAGAGAGACCAGACCGGTTTTAATCCTTTTGCGACTTCTTAGGACCGGATGCGCAGCCGGCGGAGCTGGTTCTAAGAGATCGCAAGAGGCTTAAAAACCGGTTTGTCTCTCTCGGTCTTTCTCGGTCGCAAGAGTGTGAACGGGCTTAAGTTCATACTTGTAGAAGTACCTGAGACAGCGGTGACGACAGAAAAACGACGGGAAGAAGGAAAGAAGTCCCCGCAATCTCGGGTAATTCTACAATTACAAAGATAACAAAAGGCAAACTGGACTATTTATAGTTCAACCTGGCAACCCTGATCAGCCCCCTTCCAAAAAAAAAAGTGGAACAGGTCCAGTGAACCCATCAAGGGTAACGTCAAACTGAACCCGGAGCCCCGGAAGCCCTAGCAAACTAAACAGATAACAATGAACGCATCTCCGTTTCCCATGCGAAGAGACGCGTCCACCAAGGTCAGTGACCCGGCCTTGGCCACACTGATGTTGACAGTGTCTTCAACGCACCACAGCGACCTCCTTGACACTGGAAGATTGATGCAGGATCCACTAGATTACGCGTTTGATGAACCCCTATACCATGGAAAAGTTTCGAAGAAAATAGCCGTCGCCAGGGCGGAAACATTAAAAGACCGGTGTTTTTCGGTTTTAATCAAGGCGAAAATATTCAACCACCGCTGTGTTTCGGTTTTAACCGATTTTGTATTTTCGTAACCGACGGGTGTTTATCGGCGTTTTTCGGTAAAAACGGAAAGTGCGCAGCCTATAGATATAAGTGGGCGTGATTGACACCGGTTCTACTAGACCTCTGTGGATCCCGTGAAGGCGATCTTGTCGATGTCCGGGTGACCCGATATGGCGGCTCCCGCCGTGTGTCCGTATCCCGGGATGACGTTCACCACTCCAGGAGGAAATCCGGCTTTCGGGACGAGGTTCGCGACAGCCAAGGCCGTCAGTGGCGTCTGCTCGGCTGGTTTCATGACCACCACGTTTCCCATCGCCAGGGCGGGACCCAACTTCCAGCTGAACATCAGGATGGGGACATTCCACTGCGCGGTGGTTTATTAATGCGTTACCCACGTGACAGAGAAAAGCCGACGGCGTCCGTCTGCGGACAAAACAGTGGAAAGGGAAGCGCGCCGCGTAGCGAGAAGGAGAGTAGTGAAGGACAAAGGCGAGAGGTTGATGACGTCACGGGGCGGAAGCCAATGCGCGCGCGGATACTGGGGCGAGTCTGAACTTGCAGCAGCGTAAGGCAGCGGACGCAGCTGCTAAGCGCGCAAGGCGGGCGAACGAGACAAAGGAGCGGAAAGACCAACACGCGGCCCTGACGTCACGCAGCTGCGGTGGCGCTGTCGACGGCACTGCGCATGTGCAGACGCTTCACTTCACGCGAATTCGGTTTCTGAGCATGCGCAGTGCCCACACCTGGTGTGGGCAAACGCGCGCTTGTTTGTGAACAGCCGAAATGCGGCCCAAGAAGCGGCAAACCGACGCGTGCGATAGAAGCCGAATAAAAAAAAATTAAAGGAAGATTTATTGGTGTACACTGAGGGAATACGTTAGCTTGACCCTAGGTAAACGCCAAACAGGTCACCCTTTGGGAAACGCTAGCACTGACCCCGCAACGAAGCCAAAAAGAGCCAGCGAAAAATTGACGAAGCAAAATAGAAAGCAGAAACAGAAAGCCAAAACAGAAAAGGAAGGGGTCAGCGCCAGCGTTTCCCAAGGGTTACGCAAAACGCATTCCCAAGCGGCGAATTCCACGGGTCGTTTTGAAGCGCGCCGGGACCAGTAGACCTGATACGAGATGGAGCACGCGACCCGAACGGAGTCCCTCCGCCTCCGGATCACCAGTGGTACATGACCACTTTTCCGGGATCGGCGGACGCCTTCCCGTAATTCACCTTCCCGGGCATCCCTCTCCCGCGGTCCCGGATTTCGAAGCACATGTTTTCGCAATCGCGGCGCTAACAACACGTGTTCAACGCACGAGCGAAGTTAATCGTGACGTGAACAATTTAGGTGTCGATAGGCGATGTGCATCAGCGTAGACCACTTGCTTCTTCACCGTACAACGCTCGAGAACGGTGTTCAAATACGTCTCGATTTTCGGCCTCCCCTGCGGAGGTCTGAAAAGACAGTCGAATTCATGAGGGACATACCGGTAATCCTCGTCGACGCTGCTATCTCGAGCCGCTCCTGCTGGAGGAGCTGCTCGAGCAACATGGCGACGAACTGCCATCGAGCAGCAGCAGCAGTAAAACGGGGCGGGACTTCGCGAGCGGCCATTACGAATGTCAGGCGAGAAAAGAAGTTACGTGTGCGCTCCGAGAGCTGGCCAGGCTGGCTTTTGGTCGAATCTGCTGAAATCGGCGGAGCGACGCTTCTCGGATCCGGATCGAGATCTGCAGTGGGAGGGAGCTGATCTAAAACGACAAGTGGAACATGTCCGTCTCGTTCCCAATCGGTCTGTGAAATCGGCGCGCTTCAGAAAAGCCGATCCCGTCGCGCTGCAAAACCACCCGTGGAATTCGCCATAAGACTCCACCAATGGATCTTCCTTTAATTTTAATGAACACACCTCGGTGTGGGCTTGGGCGAGTTGGCTATTCATTATAGGCAACAACAGCGGAAAAAAAATCCAGTAGTACTCTGTTTCACCTTATGATGTACCGCAGGAAAGGCTACAAGCGCGAGCTCCTTGTTCTAGGGCACATCTCGGCGGCACGAGCTCTCCTGCATTAAGGCAGCTGTCAAGCTAGGATCTCGCGCGTCTAGCCTTCGCTGCGGTACAACATAAGATTTTGTTTTTCTGTGTATGTCTTCTTTGTTGTCCTTGATCTTTCTTGAGCTGTTGTTTGCTGCCTTTGACATTTTTATAGCCGATAACTTACATGAGTCGTTATTTGGCATCTTGATGTATATATCGATTCATTGTAGCAGTTTGTTGGTTTGATATGCTCAAATGAAAAGCTTCCATCTTCTGTTTTCTTCTTCTTTTGTTGGGACAACACATAACGGAAGTCTGAGTTAGCAAGGACTACCCACCAAATTTTTTATTAACAGAAAAGCATACATTTTTCTAATTCACAATATTTTGTATCTGAAGGTAAAGTAACAATTTAGACTGCTCTACTGTACGTGGACTGTACAGCGCGGCTTTACAAAAAAAAAAAAAGAGCCTAGACCCCGTCAAAAAAAAAATATTTAATGGCGCGAGTTTTTGTGCGACCAAACGACAACCATTTTGAAGATCAGGGTTTTCGCACTGGTTCCCTTTACTTGCGTGCTGCACAGAAGTCTCTAGACGGTATACCCGCTCCATTGTAAAATGAACGACCACAGTCGGCATCGACATGGCTGGATGCGCGTGCGCATGTTTCCCTTCAGAACACGAAAAGCGTACCAAGAGCATACATTCAGAACATAGCGCCTCGACGTCTGTCTGTCTCAAAAAAGAACCCAACCATTCATAAACTCCACACTCTAAAAAAAAAAAAAAAAATGTATCTTTACACTTTTTGTCCCATATAAGACACCCCAAAACTTCGGTTCGACGCACAGCGCACTGACGTCGATCTGACTGCTACTAACCTTCACGAGAGGCTTGATAGCCGCAAAGTACAACTTATTAAAATAGTTAATGATACGTGTTACTGACTACAAAAAAAAAAAAAGAAGTAAATAATCGGGGTTTTCTTGGCTCTACTGCAAAACCTCCGTGTTTTCTTTCTGTGGTGTTTGATACATACTTTAGCTATTGAATAAGTTATCTCGCACCGCTATCAAGCCCGTCTTAAAATTTGAGGGCGTCTGTTCGACTATAGTGCGCTATACGTAGAACTAAGGTTTTGGGGTGCATTATATGGGACAAAAAGGTGTAAGGTGATGCCCTTTTTTTTTTTAGAGTGCATATACTCAATCTTTTGTTGAATCCTGTGCTGCCACTGCACACCGAAGCGGAGACAAGCAGAAAATGTGGGCACTAGAATGACCGTCAAATAAAAAGTCAAAGCCACGAGTGCGGGAGAGACACAGGGCAGCGGACAAGAGACCCTTTTCGAAATTGCGCGCCATCTAGGAGCACCTATGCCAATTATGCGAGCCCGCCATTTTCTGAGCACTCACTCTGCGCATGTATATACTGCGTCAGCGTTTGGCGACGACTCGGATCCAAACACGCGTTTTAAGCTAAGAAATGGCGATCGCCAATGATGCTTAATGGGATTTTTGAAAAGGGTTCACTTGACAGCACGATCAGGCATCGCGAGCGGTGACTGTCCCAGTCTCGAGTGCACACTGTACATTTCTGGGCTTCAAACGTATTATGTGGGCTTGATACTGTCGCACATCGCGGTCAATGGCGTTTCTATTTTTTATTTTTTTTATAAATGCTCGACAGGGAATTCCATCTGGGCTCTTTTGAGAGATGGGATAGTCTGGTATGCCATGCTTACCGGTATGATCTGTCCCACCACGCCGATCGGTTCGCGTCTCGTGTAGGCGAAAACGTCTCCGTCTATAAAAGTGAACAAATAACATATAGATTGAGAATTAACCGAGAATCGGCGACTCACTATGCGAGGTCCATACCTGCTTCTCCCATAGGATAAATACAAAGTGCCTGCTGAACTATCAACCGCTAGCCATGGTACCGCTGCACGTATTAAGATGTGTGTGTGTG
>JAZHYW010066832.1:0-45703 GCA_037355805.1 Ixodes ricinus
TGGGATGATATATGTGCTATAAATCATACAAAACAAAGGGAAAACGAAAAGAAAAAGGAAGGAAGGATGAGAAGGATCAGGATGGGAGACGTATTATTGCTGAGGACCTAATATGCAAAGCCTTATTTTGTTTTTGAAATGTTCGAGGCGATTGACAGTTAGTAATAATGTCTGCCGTTTCTGGGAATCTATTTAAAAATTCAGGAATTATGTAACTCAAAAGTTGAGACCCATAATTTGTGCGAATTTTTTCTTGAACATATTTTTCATGACGTAAGTTATAGGTTGTGGTTTTCTGCGGGTAATTTTCTAGAAATAGAGACTCGCTGTTTTTAAATTCTGTGTAAATTTCTAGAGCCACTCTCAAGTAATAATGTTGTTGGATGGAAAGAATATTGTGTTTCAGAAAAGAAGCAGCAGTATGGGCGTAACTATCTAGATTATCTATGCACCGGATAGCTTTCTTCTGTAGGACTAGTAACTTGTCAAGGTTAGTTGCTGTTGTTGTTCCCCAAATTAATAAACAGTAGTTAAGATAGGAGTGTAACAATGCATAATATAACTGACGTTTTAACCAACAAGGCAGGAGTAGCCTAACTCTACGCAAAATGCCGATAGATTGGGAAATCTTTGAACGAAGGTGTTCCACATGTCGAGACCAAGTTAAACTCTCATCGAACCAAATACCAAGAAGTTTATGCGACCTAACGTTCTCTATAATTGTGCTTTCAAACTTTACGTTTATTTGATAGTTAATAGGTTTATTTTTAGGCTTAAAAATAATATATTTTGTCTTGCCAGTGTTCAACTGAAGTTTGTTGGACTGTAACCATAGTGATAAAATATTTTACCACTCATTTGACATAGTTTCTAGCTTCATTAGGTTTGAATCAGAAAAAAAATACATTCGTGTCATCTGCGTACAAAATAATATCTGGTGTATGTGGCAGATTTACAATGTCATTTATATACAATAGAAATAACAATGGACCAAGAATAGATCCTTGTGGTACACCGTAAGTAATTGTTTCAAGCTGAGAACGCATGCCATTTATGAACGTATATTGAGAACGTGCCGATAAGTAACTACGAATCAGTGCCAATGCAGTGCCTCTGATTCCATACATTGGCAATTTTGTTAACAGAATATCGTGCTTTATGGAATCAAATGCCTTGCTAAAATCTAAAAATATTCCGACTGTGAAAAGCTTATTTTCTATATTGTTAATAATTTTATTTTTTACATGCAACAAAGCCATTTCCGTTGATTTGTTCTTTTGAAACCCATATTGTTGACTTGCAATTAAATTATTTGCACTAAGAAAGTGGGTGAGTCTCGTGAATATAAGCCTCTCCAAAAGTTTAGAAAACATAGGTAAAACCGATATGGGTTGGTAATTACTCAGGTTGTTTAGCGCTCCACCTTTGTGCAAAACGCAAACCCTGGCTATTTTCATTCTGTCTGGAAAAATGCTCTTGCTTAAAACGGCGTTAAATATATAGGCGAGTGGTGCGGATAATAAATGAGACACAGCTTTAGTTGGTACGGCTTTTAGCTCATCCTCGCCAGCTGCAGTACTGTTGGGCAGGCTGTTAAGCATAAAAAAATTTCGGCCTCGCTTGTAGGTGACAGAAGACAGAACTTGATATATCTGCCGAGACGTACGTCTTCCGCTTTTTCGACGCTCACGAAAGACGGTGATGCACCTGAGGCTATAAAATGAGACTTGAACTTATTCGCCAGCGATTCACCAGAGAACAAAACAACGCCAGTTGTTATTTCTTCTGGTAGAATCTTTCCTGCTTTTGAGTTAATGCTTGCTACTGCATCCCAAATTTTCTTTGGACCACTCCTAATGCGAATAAATTTACGCTTGTACTATTCTTGTCGAGCATTTTTTATGTCGGAGTTTTCTTTATTTTTCATCTTTTTATACTCTAACAATACACTCATGTCTCTGCTTTTAATGAAACTGTCGTAGAGCTTATTCCGTTCATTAATCCTCTTATATAGCGCTGGCGTTATCCAAGGTTTCCTTGCCCTCTTGTGATTTACGTAATTTCTGCAGCAGAAATGGTGATGGAGACAGGGATCTGTTTTACCCATCTATAGGCAGAGCCAAATTACCGATGGTCTAGCTCTGCAACATACAGAAAAGGTTAAATCTTTTTACAGTATTATTAGCAACTTCGTTCTGGTTAACAAGCACCAATATATAAGTGAAGGCATGTCGCGAATAACGGGGAGTCAGCACGGAAGGAATGTGAAAGGAAGAATGTTTATTAAGAAATGCTTTAGAGACTCATTTTCCTTGCGAACAGCGAGGGGTTGGAACCAATTACCAGGAAATGTTGTAAGTGCACTTAGCCGGGAGGAATTCGTATTTTTTATTTTAACGCCTGATACCGGTAAGGGCTGTATTAGTTGTGTTAATATTGTGGGCAGTGCAGCTGTTTGATTTATGTATTGTGCTTATTTCGATGCAGGACAGCGTGGAATGTGATTGATGGGCTCTTACACATACCGTGTTAACCTTACGGATGTATCTTACTTCCATCTCGGTCTCGTGGGTGATCGATAGTATGTCAAATGAATAACTAAAAATATTTTTTGAAGGTGAACGCTTCAGCAAAAACTATGTTTACAAGGATGCTCCTTATTTGTTGTAAACTTTTTAAAGAAAGCAGAACATCTCGCATCTAGAAAGTAAAAGCTATTTGATGTAGTCAATCCTTTTTTTATGTAGGCGATAAAATAATTTCGAAAGTTGGCACCAAGAACAATTCCAACTCCTTTTTCTACAGCACACTAAAAATGGAAGGTCTTCCACAACCAGGTTTTTTAAGGGGTCACTAATTTGTAATAAGGGTGCTAAAAAGGGTTAGCCTTGGGTGGAAGTCTCTTGAACACCCTTTTAAACCCCTAAGGATGGAAAAGTGGCTTAGTGTGTAGCTCAAGCAAGGCAATTGCACAGTGTTCTAAGGTGCTAACACGAGAGTACAGTTGTTTTAAGCGGACCTAGGCAAACGTACATTAAAATAACTAAAGATAAACACGCGAAATGGTTATACGTTAGATGTTTTAGTTTACATATGAAGATTTTCAGATTCTGAATTATTAGATTCTAGAATCTTGTAGTCTATCAGTCTAACTATTTGCTTGGTATTGTATATGGATAAAACAAAATCAAAGTAAACATGCCACCAGCAATTTGACACTTTTTGTCGGAATTATTGGACTCCAGCATTAACTAATCAATGAAGCAGTAGAGAATATTTTGGGCACCTGAATGCAGGATTGACTTATTGACACAAACTCACTGTAAGCTGATTTAGGAAGCTATGCTGTAATTCTTATTTTAGTGTATATATTAACACCCTTCATTGATATCTTATTTCACAAGGAAAATAGGCAGGGGTTCAGTAGAAGAAAAAAAGAATGCTCATATTGGGTACTTCAATTGTTGCACCATCTTAGGATAAAATAACAAAATCATATATTTATAAAAAGTAGAAAAAGTACTATGAAGAAAGTAGGTTCGCTTGTTAATGTGTTGCAAAATGTTTATTTCATCGCAACGACAAATAGTAAAGACCATAACATCTCCAATAAATTATGAACATCTTAAGTTCGAATGAAAGTGATCAATATATTAAGCCGAATCCTACACAATGTTTCTCATACTAAAGCAAAACTCAGAGGTGGCACAGAAGTGAACAGAAAAAAGTGTATGGAAAATGTAAACAGAACAATGTTCCTCTCCGTAATTTTTATTCGCAAAACGTTCCCGCTTTGTTGCATTTAGAGAAAAAGGTCTGCATCGGCACTGGGAGCATTGTGCAAGTGACTACATTTTCTCAAAATCGCAAGCAGCTAAAATGGGTCGGCCCATTGGTCTAGGGGTATGAATTCCAGTTCCGGCGCGCACCAGCTACGGTTGCTGCAATCATGAGCTCCTCAGGAGTGGAGATAACGGCCCTTTCAGGCCGCGGAACATCTGCTTTTCTGTCGAGGGACGACTACCGCTTTGTGCTCGCCTCCCTTCCCTCGAGAAGTGTTGCACTGAACTCGGTCTTACTTCACGGCGACGTCTTCAAGAGACCATGAAATGTTGGTGATTTCTGGGCAGAGTTGGAGCGCCACGGCGTCATGGGAGACATCGACGCCTTTGGAGGCCGTCAGATGAACCACCTCTGGATGCTCACTCTGAAGACGGCGGAAGGCAAGCTGCGGGTGGTGGAGGCGGCGAAGCTCACAGTATAAGGCAAGAGCTGCGTTATAATTGACCCCGAGAACGCGGACGAGCGGGTGAAGCTGCATTGGATTCCGTTCCTTGTGACCGACGACGTCGTGCAGAAGGCCCTGGAGCCTTTTGGCAAGGTGAACGGAATCCCCCGTGACGTCTGGAGGGCCGAAGGCTTCGCGGGGATTCAGTCGATGACGAGAATGACTCGCCTAAACCGTAAAAGGGGCGTCACCCTTGTTTGCCTCCCACATAAGTTGAGGACCGCCGGAGGAAACGTCTTGGTGGTGGTGCCGGGGCGTTCACAGCTCTGTCTTCGATGCAGGGGCACAGTACACATCGGCCGGGAGTGTCGCGTTCTGAAGTGCGATCCAGTGTGGACGCTTTGGACATGAACGCGTAAACTGTGTGATGACGTATGCCACCGTCACCGGAGGTGCCACCGCTGCTGATACGTCTAGCCTCGACATGGACGAGGACGAGGTCGAGGCGATTACAGACGGAGGGTTAGAGCAAGTGACGCCAAGGCTCACTACTGCGCCCAGTCAACCGGAGCCCATGCGTCCGGCAGCCGAGAAGCAGCCTGTCGAACCGGCGCCGACGGAGCCCCTGCATAGGTTTTTGTCGCATCTACGGTGAGCAGGCCCGGTGGCGGGAAGTCAATGTTCCAGGGTCCGCCGGCATGGTAAAAAGCCAGGCGTCGGAATCCGCGGAAGGCCTGGACGTTGCGTCCTAGATGGCGACTGTCGACGACTGCGACCTGAGCGACTCCGGTGAAGACCTAAAGCGCACCCTACACTAGCGTGTTGAGAACGACGACCAAGCGCAGCGCACGGGCCGCAAGTGGCAAAACGCCAACGATCCGCGACACACCAGGTTCAACACAACGCCACGGCCTCAGACGGAAGAATACCGCCGAAAACCACCAGAGCATGGTCAACACCTCCTCGACAGCTTTCAAGGCCAACGCGTCACGTGACATGACGTCACGTCCCGGAGGCCTGCACCGGCGCTGATTGGATTGGAGTGCCGGGTCAGCCTTCGCGTGGGACTATGATAGGAAACGAGTCCCACGCGAACGCTGACGCGGCACTCGCATTCAATCAGCGCCCGTGCAGGCCTCCGGGACGTGACGTCATTTCGCGTGACGCGCAGGCTTTGAAAGCTGTCGAGGAGGCGTTGAGCTGGTGGTGGCATCTTGTTATTTCCTTTCGCTCTTCACCAGGTTTAACTCTCGCGGAGGCAACGATATAAACTAATGCATGAAACTTACAAAGGTTGCCACGCTAAACTGCGTTAGTTTATTAGCGCAACCACGTAAACAGTGGGTGTTAAACTTCTTCCTCAAAAAGAAGATGACGTGATGTTTCTGCAAAAAAACTAAACTGTCCACAAATGCACAAGTTGATGCTGTGGTTCGTTCTGTGGCGCGGCACTACGCGATTTTTATGTCTAGACATGAGTATAGTTCATTTCAAGGAAAGGCGATTTCACAACAAACTTTGTTGAGCAAACAGCACTTCCGAATAAAAAGATATATAGCATGCTCAGAAACTAGGAACCAGTTATGAGATGGCACAAACTTGGTTGCTTCGTTCCGTTTGTGTCCTACAGTAGTAAAGACATAATCAGTTTCTAGTGTTCTTTAAAAAAAATTCTCAATCTGCGCTAAACTTAACCTGTTCCATTTATTTATTTATTTATTTATTTATTTATTTATTTATTTGTTGCTCACATTGACAAGCCCGCACGAAAAGTTGTCTATAGCGGCGGAGGCTAGACTCCGTAACATTTTGCCTCCGACTGCTTCGTGGATGTAAAAAAACAAAAGTTAAAACATGTGATGTTGCGTCTGGACACGTCTCTACTACTTTTATAATGTAAACAGCTGACAGTTTTATAATAAATAGCTTTTTTATCACAAAACTTGCCGGGAATTAAATGAGATCTCTACAGTACAATATTATGATCTAGAGATGCCTTGTATTTGGAAACTGTTGAGTAGAAAGTAGCAAAAGTCCCATTGTCCTAGATGCATCTAGAGTTTGTTTTTATTTCATCAAGAACAAATTTGGCGAATTAGAAGTGAAATGTTACCTATTTTAGCTTTGTACGCAATTTGTCTCTTACAAGTTTCTCAGGAACGATCGGTATCTGAAAAACTTTCTTTACTTGAGAACACCTCATCTAAAGCTACTTAACGCTAGTACAATTTAACAACATGGAAAGCTGCTAATAATTTAACTCTATTTTTTCATCTCTATGCAAATTGAGTTTACGAAAATTTTTATTACCGCCCACTTTCAGGCGGTACAGAAAGACAACTTCAGATTTAAGTTTCCAGTTCCAGAATTTGAACAATGTGTGTTTTTGTTCTCGAAACGAAACAAGAATTATCTATTAATTTCATGTTCATCAAAGAACTGAGTTGTTGGTCGTGGACACCAAGACTTAATATGATTTATTCTATTTAACATAAATAGTAAAAGTTGCAACTATCTAGCATTTGTTTTGTGTAAACAATTTCCACTAAACCTATATCTCGTACCGGAACAATTATTTATGCAGGATACATTTTACACTTCCAGTTTTACTGGTGTTTGAATGTATAGTTAAAATCATGTACTTTTGTAATATAGTTACAATAAATCTTTTAGCAAGTTTCTTCAAGCAGCCTTTGATTCAAAGATGTGCAGTAGAATGCTAGCACACAAAAATGAATAAAATGCTTGTGCAAGTTCCATGAACAAAGGAATATGAAGGGAAGCAAACAGGTGTGCACAGCTGGCAGGGGTCATACAACAACAATACGTTGCTCGGTTGGATATTGTACTGTCGACCGTAACGAGTGCGTGATCTTCCATGGGCCCGTTGGTCTAGGGGTATGATTCTCGCTTTGGGTGCGAGAGGTCCCGGGTTCAAATCCCGGACGGGCCCTCTTAATATATTTTTAAGAATTATATTCCGCTAAAAACCATTTGAACAATATTTTTTTTTAATTTTAGCTTGACTAAGGTAGGTTATTTCTTTAGCTGGGTCTGTTGTGTACCTTCATGTGGGGGTACGCTTTGGATCTCAACGGAACTATAAATGTATTCCCATGTGGAACAGTTATTTGACCGAAATATTTATTTCTGTCTTGGAATATAGGGCCTTAAAAGCAAAAAGAAGCCAAGGCAGAGCCAGAATTAACCTTTTTTTTTTTCAGAGCCTTTGTATTTTCGTTATAATTCGCTAAAATACAAGAGTTAGGCTTCACGGCTGGTAGCATGGCAGTCATCTGGCATCTCTGGGCCAAAATTGTTTGTGTTTGTGTACGGGTGCCTGATTGTCAGCAAGCTTGGTCATCACGTCGCGTCGCTGGAAGCGGACTTGGCCTACCTTGGATTCTGCTTGAGGAGGAATTTCATCGAACCCCGGCACGTTCCAGTTTTTGTTTTCAAGGTGTATGCAGTGGAAGTTCAAGGATAAGTTACTGAAGACCTATAGAAACGGCCTCACAATGGAACGCAATGAACTTATGCAACCATGCGAGTCATTTTGGACAGTACTTAGGGGCGTTGATTACCGGTGTTCAGTTAGAGTGTGTGTTTTGGATTGGTTTGATGGGACGCAAGAAACAGGAATTATAGTCAATAAGCTAGAAGAGAGGCTTTAGCTAAAATGGAACATGATCAGTCCAACAAAAATGTGGCCTAGAAAGTGACTGTTTTGAAATAAGGTAATATTGATCAACCTTTTGAATTTGGTCCTTTCCAAGCGTTCTCCTTCCATGCTAGATAAAGGAGCGAAGTTCTGACTGAATGTTGAGCCGTCTAGTTTAGATATTATTTCGAGCATCCATTCCATCGCTTTAAACATGAAACAAACCGAAAGACAAGGTTTCACAGACCAGGCGGTTAGAACAGTGCCGAAATTAACGGTTGTGGGCAGTGAACTAGACAGAAGAATTTTCAAATGTGTCACCAACCTCAAGGAGTTAGCAGGTGAAGAAATAACCCTGTTGCAGACGGATAAGTCCGGCAGGTTGGCCCTCCTGCCACTTTCAGATTTTAAGAACAAGACTGCGACCGCAATTGAAAGTATTTTTCGTCCGTGCGCAGTGAACCTAAAGCAGATAAAAAGTAAAGTCGTAGAGGTTCTGAAGGATTGCGAGTTGTTGGCAGAGGCGAAGAAGGTTGGCGATAATACATGGGCTTTGCTTTCGGTAAAGTTTTTCTTGAAAGACCACAAGCCATTGATGCCGCTTGGGTGGTCATCAATGAAAATCGGTGTTGGCAGAAATAAGTATTGGAGTTCTTACAAAAGTGTCCTGAGAGCAGCAACAATGAATAGTTCGATTAGGTTGAAGATTTCTGAAAAATTAGTTGAGTGTTTGCAAGGTTTTCACCAGAAAGAATGTGAAGCTGTGTCACTTGACATAAGAGACTCTTACTACCCTTTACAGCAACCAGTTATAATGTCGAGAGTAAAAGAATGGTTGGAAGTGAACCTTGTTGTGTTTCACTCTCGCTCATGGATAGATGTGGGGAGATTTTTTAACCTTCTAGATTTGTACTTTAAATCGATGGCCGTGGAGCTCGAGGGCAAGACTTATACACAAAAGGAAGGTATCTGTATCGGTACATCAATAGCCCCAATGCTGTCAGTAGATGTATCTCAACCAGTTGGATTTGAAGATAAGTCGAATGTTACAATCCCCGCCAGAGGGTTCAGCGTTAATTAAAATATACGTGGATGATATTTTGGTAATTTCAATAGAGAAGGGTGTGCTACCGAGGATAAAAGTCGTAATCACCTCTGCAGCACCAGAGTTGGTGTTTACGTGTGAAGAACAGAGGCTTGGATGCCGTACCTAGATTTAAGGCTGTATGTGCATGGAGGACGTTGGGAGTACGTCAAAGTGGCGGTAACACCCTAGTCGCCATTTAAGAGTAGACATTCTAAATTAGTCAAAAGAGGAATGGTCATGTCTCTGTTAGATAGTGCCCGAAAAAAATCTTGTCCTCATAAAGAACGAGGTTTCTGGATAACCAAGGGCTTTGGCTTAAGGAAGGGCTTTACACTTACAGCATGGTTAAAGGGGTAGCGAGGAGACTGGTGTTGAAGTTCAGTGGGATGGCACAGAGGCCAAAAACCGAGAGTAACAGGGCAGTGTGTGTTCCATTTTTTCATGGTCTGTCCCACAACTTATTGTCTATCGCGGGGAGGTTCGGTGTAAAAGTGCTTTTCACAACTGACTAGGTTAGAGAAGCTAACGCCCTTTTGGGAGGACAAAGTAGGCTGCCAGAAAAAAAACACAGAGAAATGCTTTCAGTCGACTGCCATCACGGCGTTGTTTATGATATCCCGATGACATGTGGTTTTTTGTAAGTAGGAAAAACCAAAACGGGGGTGAATGATTGGTTGAGTGAGCACAAGAGAGCAATAAAAATAATTCGCCGAACTTCGAAATAACTAAACATCTTGAAGAGTGTGGAAATTGTGTGGCAGAGTGGGATAGTACAGCCATGTTATTCAAAGAGAACAATTGTATAAAACGAGTCCCCAAGGAGACAATTAGGATAGCTTCCGTTGGAAACTGTATAAGCTGAGCCATCAGTGGCAATCGATGGTGTAACAAAAAAGTTTTGCATCGTAATCTGCAATTTCTTTTTTTTAAATCGATCGGGAGATTTTGTTGCTGGTTGGAATTGACCTTGTCTATTATGTGGTTTTGAACTAGCGGAGAAGTCGGCGTCTATGTACTGAGGGCGTGGTATTTTTCCTTCCCATGAACCCTATGAACATCCTTTGTACTCGTGTGTGATCTGTAACGAACCATGGGGCCGTGTCTAATTGGAGGGAGGTATGAAGATAGAAGAAATGCCCTGCCATAAAACTTAATAGCTGTGTTTGAGACGCCTTGTTGTCCCCTCTTTGGAGCTTCCGCCCTGAGTTCTAGAAATGTTTCGTGCCAAAGAGCGGGGCTTAGGCTTCATTTCTGCTTCGTCAGTTTTTATGCGGCGACTTTGAGCCCGAATTGCCTAACACTTGCCAGATATAGGATTCACTTCCCGTTCTTGGGTTCGTGCGTGGCACCTTTGGCTCAAGTTTTACATTTCGGATATAATGCGGGGAGCTAAAGAAAAGCCATGTAAACACAGAAGAAAATAAACACAAGAAAATTGCAAGAGAATATTAGCTCAACCACGTAATCAGTGGGTATTAATTGAACTTCCTCCTCGAAAAGAAGATTGACGTGATGCTTCTGCAAGAACCTAAACTACCCACAAATGCACAAGTTGATGTTACGGCTCGTTTTGTGGCGCGGCACTACGCGACTTTTAAGTCTACACATTTCTATAGTTAATTTCAAGGAAAGGCCATTTCACAACCAGATGAGTTGAGCAAACAGCACACCCGAGGAAAAAAGTTAGGGAATGCTCCGAAGGTAGGAACTAATTATGGGATGGCACAATTTGGTTACTTCTTTCCGTGTTTGTCCAGCAGCAGTAAAAACCTCGAAAGTTTTCAGTCTTCTTTAAAAAAAGAATGCTACTTCTGCATTAAACTTCACGTGTGTTTTTTTTGTGTTTTTTACTGCTGATTTAATATTGGCTAATTCTCACAAAAATTAGTATAGTGGCGGCGGCTAAACTCTGTACCATTTTACCTCTGTCTGTTTCGTAAATGTAAACCCAGAAAAATCTTTAGAAAATGAAAATATGCGATGTTGCGTCCTGACACAATTTTCTACTACTTTTATCATGTACATAGCCGTAATTGTATAATAAATAGTTTTATTTTATTGACAAGCTTGACGGAAATCAAATGTTAACTCTAAAATACAAAATGATAATTTAAAGATTAAATGTTTTGTTTGAAAACTGTTGAATTGAAAATAGCAAAAGTCGCCTTGTCCTACACTGTACCTAGATTTTTTTTCGATTTCATCAAGAACAAATTTAGCGAATTAGAATCAAAAAGTTTACGTGTTTTAGTTTTGTACACAATTTGTCTAATACAAGTGTCCGAGTTAACGATCATTATTTAAAATGCTTTCTTTACTTCGAAACACCTAATCTAAAGCTACTCTAACGCTAGTACAATTTAAAAACATGGTAACTTTATAATAATTTAGCTTTATTTTACATCCCTATTAAAATTTACTTTATTGATATTTTTATTAGCGCCCACATTCCGGCAGTGCACAACGACAGCTTCATATTTATATTTCCAGTTCTAGAATGTGAATAGTGCGTGTTTTATTTTTGAAACGAAACAAGAAGTAGCACTCGATTTTTTTGTTCACCAAGAAACTCAGTTTGTGCTGATGGACAAAAAGACTTAACATGATTTACTTTATGTGACAAGGATATTAAAGTGGTAACCATTTCGAATTTGGCTTTTGTAAACAATTTTTCGAAAAACCTATACATCGTGTCGTAGCAATAATTTATGCAGAGTACATTTTACACTTTCAGTTGTACTGTTGTTAGAATGTATAACTGAAGTGTTGTAATCTTATAATACAGTAAAAATAAAACTGTACCAAGTTTCTCAAAAAAAACCTTTGATTCAAATTCGTGCAGTAGAATGCTCGCCAGCTAAATTAAATGAAACGATTGTGCAAGTTCTACACTTAAAGGAAAATGAAGTGAAACAGGTATGCACGACTCGCGGGGTCATACAACAACAAGACGTTGATCGGTTGGATATTCTACTGTCAGCCGTAACGGCTTTGCTTGATTTCCCAACGGCCCGTTGGTCTAGGGGTATGATTCTCGCTTTGGGTGCGAGAGGTCCCGGGTTCAAATCCCGGACGGGCCCTTTTAATATTTTTTGAAAGAATAATATATCGTTGAAAACATGTCGAAAAAAAAATATATTTATTTTTTTATTTTAAGTTTAACTATAAATAGGTTCCTCATTAGCTCGGTCTGTTGTGTACCTTCATGCGGAGCCGCTTTCGATCTCTACCAAAATCTAAATGTATTCCCATATAGAACAAGTATTTGTCCGAAAAAAAAATTATTTCTGTCTTGGAATATAGGGTTCTAAAATGCGAGAAGAAGCCAGGGTAGAGCCAAAATTAACCCCCTTTCACCAAAGCCATAATATTTTGGCCGAAATTCGCTAAAATGCAAAAGTTAGGCTTCACGACTGGTAGTTTGGCAGTCATCTGGCATCTCTGGGCCGAAATTGCCAAAGAGCGGCCGGAGTTAGGCTTCACTTCTGCTTCGCCGGTTTTCATGCCGCGACTTTGAGCATAAATTGGCTTACAATTGCCAGATTTGGGCTTCATTGCCGGTTCTTCCATTCACGTGTGGCACCGTTGGCTCAATTCTTACATTTTGGAGATAATGTGGTGAGCTACCGAAAAGCCATATAAACAAAAGAAAAATTGCAAAAAAATATTATTGTAACCACGTATAGAGTGGCTGTTCAACTTCCTCCTCGTAAAGAAGATTCAAGTGTTGTTTCCGAAAGAAACTAGACTGACCACACATTCACAAGTTGATGTTACGACTTATTTTCTGGCGCGGCACTAAGCGACTTTTATGTTTACACATTTCTATTGCTAATTTCAAGGAAAGGCTATTTCACAATAAAATGAGTTGAGCAAACAGCACACCCGAGGAAAACGATATAGAATGCTCCAAAAATAAGAACTTAATATGAGATGGAAAAATTTGGTGACTTCTTTCCGTGCTTGTCTAGCAGCAGTAAAACCTAATAAGTTTTCAGTTTTCTGAAAAAAACGCTTATTCTGCGTGTAGCTTCACGTGCTTTTTTTTCTTTTTGCTGGTGATTGAGTATTGGCTAACTCGCACAAAACGTTTTGTATAGCGGTGGAAGTTAGGCTCCGCAACGTTTTCCCTCTGTCTGCTTCCGAAATGTAAACCCAGAAAAAGCTTTAAAAATTGAAACATACAAAGTTGCGTCCTGCCACAAATCTCTACTGCTTTCATCATATACATAATCGTAATTTTATAATAAAGAGGTTTTCTTATCACCAAACTTGACGGGAATAAAATGAGAACTCTACACCACAAAATGATAATTTACAGATTCCATGTTGGATTTGAAAAGTGTTGAGCAGAAAGTAGCAAAAGTAGCCTTGTCTTATACTGCACCTAGATTTCTTTCGATTTCATCAAGAACACATTTGGTGAATTAGAAGCAAAATGTTACGCATTATGGTTTTGTGCATAATTCGTCTCCTACAAGTGTCTCAGTCAAGGATCAGTATTTGAAATACTTTCTTCACTTCAGAACACCTCATCTAAAGCTACTCTAACGCTAGTACATTTTAACAACATGGGAACTTGTTAATAATTTAAATATATTTTAATCACTATTAAAATTTTGTTCATGGATATTTTTATTACCACCCACTGTCATGCAGTACACAAAGACAGCTTCAGATTTACGTTTCCAGTTCCAGAATGTGAAAAGTGCGTGTTTTTATTTTTAAAACAAAACAAGAAGCAGCAATTAATTTTGTGTTCATCAAAGTACAGAGTATGTGATCATGAGCAAAAATACTTCATCGGATTAATTTTATTTAACAAGAAAATTAAAGTTGTACGAGAACTTGAAAGCATAAAGCAGCGAGGACGAGGGCGGGAACATGACTTCTTGCATTTAGCAACAACATAGAATGGCACAACCATGAAACCACACCTCAAAGGTCTCAACGCCCTCAAAGAAGGAAAGGAGATAATTGTTAAAAAGAAAAGGGAATTTACTATAAATAACAAAAGTTTAAAAAGCGCTGGCGTCACGACGAGGTATTACTAATCTAGTTATCTCTGATTACTTAGAATTCGACCTTTGTCATTGTCAATGATGATGAAGGTGCAGAAATAAAGTTGTAACTACCCCGTATTTGTGTTGTGTACACAATTTCCGCTAAATATATATATCGTGTCGTAGCAATAATTTATGCAGGACACATTTTACACTTTGAGTTGTAGGTGTTTGAATGTACAACAGAAGTGATGTATTTTTATAATATGGTTAAAATAAAGCTTTAGGAAGTTTTTCCAATCAGCCTTTGCTTCAAAGCTGTGCAGTAAAATGCGAGCCAACAAAATTAAATAAAACGATTGTGCAAGTTCAATTAACAAAGGAAAATGATGTGAAACTGGTGTGCACGGCTTGCGGGATCATACAAAGAAAAAACGTTGCTCGGTAGGATATTGTACTGTCGGCCGTAACGGCTTTGCTTGATTTCCCAACGGCCCGTTGGTCTAGGGGTATGATTCTCGCTTTGGGTGTGAGAGGTCCCGGGTTCAAATCCCGGACGGGCCCTCTTACTATTTCTTTTAGGAATGTCATTGCGTTGAAATCATTTAAAAGACATCCATTCTTTTTAAATTTTAGCTTGACTAAAGATAGAGTATTTATTTGGCTCGGTCTCTTGTGTACCTTCGTGTGGGGACGCCTTCGACATCTACGAAAATACAAATATATATTCCCATGGAGAACAGTTCTTCGGGCGAAACATTTATTTCTGTCTTGGAATGTAGGGCCTTCTGCAAAGTCAATGCCATAAGAATCCCAGGTAGAGCCAAAACTTACCTCCTTTCGCAAGAGACTTTGTATTTTGGCCAAAATTTGCTAAAATGCCAAAGTTAGGCTTCACGGCTGGTAGCTTGACAGTCATCTGGCATCTCCGTGCCAAAATTGCCAAAGAAGAGCCAGTGTTAGGCTTCGCTTCTGCTTCGTCTGTTTTTATGCACAGCTTTCAGCCCAAATTGCCCAGCAATTGGCAGATCTTGGCCTCACTGCCGGTTCTTCGGTTCATGCATGGCACCTTTGGCTCAAGTCTTACATTTCGGCGATTATGTGGGGAGCTCAAAAAAAGCCGGAAAAATACAAAAGAAAAATACCCTAGCACTAGTCTATTCTATGGGACAAAAACGTATTAGACCCGTGCAAAAACCCCTAGGATTGCGAAACTTGTGCCAAGTGTGGAAACACTAAGGCGTGCTACCTGGATTTGTCTCACTCAAATAAAAAGAATTGTTCTAGGCAGTGAAAGCCCACCAATACGACTAAATCAGTATGATATCGGTGTGGTGACGCACGAACCGATTTACAGTGGCTCTAAAGAGAACATTTCTCAGTTCGACTCGATCGGCTCTTGAGAGCATCGGATTACGATACCCGATTCAAGTGGCACACTGCCGGCGGAACATTGCCGCATGCTTGCATCAGTTCCGTGCAATATCCGGATTGCATAAAACTGGATAATAACCTCATGGCTCACCATCGTGCCGCAATTGCAATCAGTTTTCTGATTGCAATATCAGTTTCGGCGTTTTGGGAAGATGCAATCGAGACAAAATATCATTGGAATAGTCACTATCATCCGGATTGCAGGACGCAGCTTGATTTAAGGAATCATATCGTTTAATACCTAAAACTGGGGTGCAGAAAAAGAAAAAAAACTTTTAGTCGCTGTTCCTTGGCCAAACGGGCTACTGCTTCCTTTTGTTTCTTCCTTCGATTAAACGTTTTCTTTTTCCTTTTCTGCACCAGTCTCAGGTGTTAAACGACATGATTAGCTACCACGAGCTCGCCTGCGCACTTACGCTCTGATTCAAGGATTCAACGGATGAATTACATTCAGCGAACGCGTTTGACATACATGCAGGTTCTCTCCCAGTATGCTACCCTATGTGTCACGTAGGGTTATCGCAGAAGAGGACGTGGTCATCTGATCCTTGACATACCGCCAGAAGAAAAAACTTAGTGTCACGTTCTACGCTACGTTCAACTGGTTCGTGATAAGATTTATTGTCCCGCCTAATCAACAACTTGCTGATGCTAATACAATAATCGAAGGTGTGAAGATAATACATATTATTAAATCAGGTAATCTAGAAAGATACAACCCTTCGAAAAATCTAAATTTGCAAAAAATAATGTCGCAAGCTGGAAATTTTATTGGGGTGATTAAATCTTTCTAGTGGAAAAGAAATCAAATGCGTAGTACATATAGAGCGTTCCTAAAATGAAAAATGCATACAATAACGAACCTCCTGTTTATTTTTGAGTAACGTTTGTTTGCAACCAACATGCTCAACTTTTACTTTGATATATAACATGTTTGCTTTAAATTCTATCAGAATAAATTTACACGGTTTCAGTTGTATTACCGCTGTTTTCACTCTGTAAATTATTAAAGAAAAGTATACACTCCAGAGGGGATTGCCGCCATGATACGTTGACAAGTTTCGCTTAGTCTGTAGTTATCGCTGCCTTTAAAGCTACAACTGTAACATGACTCTTCAAACCATAAATTAAAAAGTAAATTAACAGACTGAAGTTATCCGGCCAGCGTATGGTTACGGTTATCCTCTTATCCGGTGTGCGCCGATATATATAAACAAAGTAATGTGAACCTCGGTGCGACTTTTCCCCACTTGAAAAAGTCGAATTAAAAGGGAAACATTTTGTGTAAAGAGTCAAAACACATATATTAACTGAAAATAAATACATTTTGTATTTTAATCTTAATTAGCCTGAATAAAATAAGTTCAACACAACCACGAATTTCCACGCCTTTTTGAAGCCTACTGGTTTCGTTGCTTTGAATGATAAATTTAAATGTGCGCGCAAAAAAGGCGTATCTAAATTAAGCAATTTATTTTAATTAGGGGCAACATAACATCCCAGACAGTTGACTTGTTTAGGTATAGTTGTTCTTTTAATACCCATTCTTAATAAATTCACAAGGCATTTCCAACAATTTATGTTTGTATAGAACTAAGTCTCGAAGGCTCGATGTTTCTCTGCGCTCTACGCAGCCATAAAAACGACCGATAACTTTGAATAATATTAAGATATTAGCCGCGAAAATAAACATTGAATTGAATTGAATTGAATTGAAGAACAAAATTATAACACCGCTATATTAAAACCATCATTAAGCAGCCTGTTGTGACATAATATCACTTCTCTGTTTTTAAACGTGCATGCTAAAGTTTGCCATGAAATTATAGACATGATTAAGATCATTTAGTGGAACTCCTTAAAAATATATTCGGAGCTATGTAAATCTCAGCATATAGTGTTACATCTCGAAAAAAAAAAGATAAAAACTACCCGAAAAATTTAATTCCGTTCGAGATAGGTACTGTACTTCTGATGCGAGCAGAAAAGTTGAATTCATTGTAATTCTAAGATTGCCAACGTTAAGGTTGCACACATTTGCACACTTAATAATGGTCTTGAAGCAGTTTTTAAAAAATCTTTCCACATGCCAGAAAAAACGTAAAAACAGTTTATCTACAGAAGCGTAAAATCATAAAAACAACGTTTAAATGGCTCTAAAAGTAGTGTGCTTATAAGATATATATAACGCTAGAAATAGATATAAATATAATTAAATAAAACAGAGTAAAAGGGTACAAAAGGAAAAGACAAACTGGACAGGACAGAGCGCTTAATCGCAACTATGCATTTATTTGATAGACAAGGAGAAAGAAAACACATATTTTTCCACGCGATCATACGCACATCTCGCACCTACGATTTCTACTCATTACGGCACGCGCTTGACCTTCATTGTCCGTTTCAGGAATTACAGCTTTTTACGAAACAACGCCACCGACGCTGCGCTAATGCAGTTTCTTCCACCACTGTGGATGCAGAATGCCTCAACCACCTCACGCGACACTTTTTTGTGTGTGCCTTCCCAAAATTGTGGCGCTTTTAAAAGTAGGTTCGCACAAGCATTCTTTACAATGAACGTAAAGATGACATCCCAGTGTCGTTCCAAGAAAGTACCTGGGCTCACGGAGCCTACTCGTTCAGGCAGCGTCCCATTTGCCCAAAGTAGGTGTGGCCGCATCAGGGGGTATGCTGTACACAACGCCTGTGGCACATGGCACAAACGACTTGGCGTGCTTTAGAACCACTATATAAGCTACGCGTAGAGTATCGGCACTCCTGTCGCCGATATTATTGTGGACACTGCCACCTTGGTGCTTGTGCAGAGCAGACAAGACGCAAATGCCGATCGTCATGATTCAAATGGGCGACTTCCTCAGCATTAGGTTCGGTGTTAGTAGGCTCATGTAGGATAGCTTTTCGTCATCGCGAACAGTCGAGAACAGCTTAAACACCTGTGGAGGACGGAAAATCGTTTTCTGTGGTTTCGTTTTCTGTGGTTGGTCGCTGCATTAAACGTTCATTTATAAGTTTTTGTTTTTCTAAAGTTATCTTTTTATTTGTGACAGTTTTTATTCAGCGCCGCCAAACAAAACCTAACCATGTTGTGAACCATAAGTTTTCTTCCGGGAATTGATGATCGTCGTACCATTAGCCTCTGTCTATACACTCGAAGGCAAAAGAAGAAAAACGAGGGGCTTGTGACGAGCATGGAATCTCAATCGATATTGCATTTCCTTATTTCTGGCTCCTTGCCTTACAATCTCGATATACCGGTTCCAACAAGTGTACAGGCAGCCGCAACATATATAGATCACAACCCTTGGAACAAAATTGCGATACAGAGTCTCCTCAAGGCCAGAAAGCTTTTTATGGAAAGATCAATCATTAGCTACGATGATCGAAACGTCGATAGAGGAAAGGGGTTTGTAACAGCAAGCTGCCATATCGTCGTAGAAATACGGACGTACAAACATACGCATGATATATATGGTAGGAAGAAAAGTGTCCAGCGTTCTCAACAAATCGAGCGAATCAAGTACTTCTACCAGAAGCCTCCCTTGATGTAAACATATAAATTATGATTGAAAATAAATAGAGTCGTTCCATCTGGGGGAAAGGGCGGGGGTTGTACGCGAGTTCTTGATAAATGATTTCATTAATGCAGCATCCCAGACATCGCGTTTGTCACGTCCTGCATTAATCCGGTAACTGCTTTTGCTTGTTACGTTCATAAAAACGTATTTAATCTATCACGAAACCAGTGTGCCATGTGGCACTGGTTATCAATATTGTCCCTTTGGTTCTTCCCTTCCCTTTCTCTACGCCTATATTTCTCTCTGTCGACGTTACGTCTTTCGTTATCACGCTCTTACTCAGAGGTAACCTGAAACATCAACTTGCTAGATTTTATTTTTAATTTTGAAGTTATTTATTGTGTTGTTAGTTTCGTACCAACCTCTCGCACTAGATATGTATCACAAAACGTCATAGTCCTACCCATTGGCACTTCATTACCCACTCCAGTGTACCTTGATTGCAGAGTGTTTCCAACTATTCTACCGGGGTCACTCGGTACATGGGCCGTGTTTGCAATACATGCTACAAGGAAGTCACGAAAGCGCTCATCGTCTGTAAGCGTTCCACCGTCTCCGCCCGCCTTCCTCGTGGACACGTGTCAACGCCACGCACGCGCACTTGCGACCCATCGACTCGGCCTGACGATAAAATATGGAGCAGAAACATGGAGGTTATACGGAACATGGAGAGTTAGGAACATCACGGGCAGTGAAGCAACGAGAATTTTTAAAAGTGTACCGGTGATATTATTACACGTAAATGTATTTTTTGGAAACGATAGCTTTGGGATGGACATGAGAACACCGTGTTTTTCGGAGTATAAGGCGCACCTTTGTATAGGCCGCATCCCTTGAAAACGGCTGTTTTACAAATAATAGTTTGCTTATAAATAGTCTCTATGTGGTCAGCGCGGCAAAACTGCATTGATGCACACGCGTGTGCGTATTATGATCAGAAAACATGCGCAAGCAAAAGCAACTACCAAGATTCAATTCGACAAATCGATCGAAAAGTACTCGCGCGCTGAATTGACAAAGTTAAGGTTCATACTTCTAGAAATATATGCATGTGACTCTGCACATTCAAAATGCACCGACAGAAATGTGCGAAGAAAGCAGCCACGTACAGATCGGAAAATGTGGCACGTGCTGTTCCCAAACAGTGGTTTTCCGTTACTCTTAGAACGGGCGACAGCCTTTTAAAAGGCTGATACAGTAGCCATCTATAATTTCTCTATTCTTTAAATGCCCAAGGGATAATTCATGAAGTTACCGAGTATTTTATGTGCACGTATGGTAATTATAAAGCAATTACGATTGAATCAACTAAAATAGAAGTGGGAATAATTTTTAGCGCAGTAATCATTAGCCAGTGAACCCAGAACGCTGTGGAATACAACTTCTATACAAACTGAAAATTATTACACTACTAGCTCTAACGTATCCTACCGAATTAAAGTCTTATTTTCTCTGGTTATGCCTAAAATAACGCACATTTCAGGAAATATACAAGGAATGAGAACATATTCTAATGTCCTTTATCACTAAGAAATTAAGGTGTATTGAGTTGATTGGTTAACTTTACGATTAAGGAATCAATGATTTATCTACGATCGCTATTTATAGAACCGTTAATCGGTTAAGTTTGCAGTTCAGACATTTTGGTGGCAAAAGTAATAAAAATGCTTAATTTACTACTTGGTGCGTATTTATACATCTTCTTATGCAATACTGTTATATTCCCGCTGAAAACGATTTAGAATTCCTCATAATTGTAATTCAGATTAATTATCAAATTGAAAAACATAAAAGGATTTTATTTCTAGAAAGGTGTTCCCGTGTTGTTTGTTTCTTTGTGTGTGGACGGTACAGCGTGAAGTTTCAAACGAGGCTGTGCATTCCAGTATGAATATGGTAAAAAAATAAAGACCTTAACGAAAAATTCATATTTTTAGAATTCTTTTTAGATCTTACGCCCGACGTTCAACGTCACCGATTAATGGAAAAATTAATCATTTAAAGTGTAGCGATTAATCGGGTTATCATTTGTAATCGACGCTCAGCCCCACCTGGAAGTGCCAATCATTTCAACCGAAAAAGCATTCATAAGCACCTGACAACCATAAAAACAACCACTCGACGCAGCTGTGTCTCTTCATTGGCTGAACAGCCACGACGCAGTCACCATAGCTTTCACGTACTGGTAAAATGAGCAAGCATGTGCAATAGCAAGGGGCATTTCATTTCCCCGCACACACACGCTGGTAGCACATGCACACAAGTGAAAACTGATTGGCGCTCAAGGTATGTGGAAACGGTGAGCGTCGCGCGTGCGCCGTACCGCGCAAATGACGCCCCCACAAAGTCCATCACTAACAGAGGCAGCGCGCCCAAGTGTAAAGAATTATCCCTAGTAAATTGTTATCTCCATCATGAACGTTAGGGAAGGCCAAAGAACAAATACACGCACGACGCACGCGTATAAACTGTGGCAAGTACTAATATAAAGTCGAATTAACTCCTTAAAAGTAAACATTAGACAGAAGTCTGTCTGGTTGGGGGAAATAATTATTAAAATGTAACGACCAACCAATCCCTAAATCAGGAGCCCAACGTTTCGAAACCGGTTCGGTTTCTTCTTCAGGGGCGACTATTGAGGAAAGTCCTTTCCTCAATAGTCGCCCCTGAAGAAGAAGCCGAACCGGTTTCGAAACGTTGGGCTCCTGATTTAGGGATTGTTGGTCGTTACATTTTAATAACGAATTAACTCCTGCAGTAAACAAGCAAGCCAACGATACGGGTGAAAAGGGGCCAAACGGAAACTCGTTTTTGAGCTCCTGGTTCACTGAGGAGCTCGTGAAAGCTATGGGAACGAAGTCAGCTGGCGTGGTTTTCACTCTCTTTTCTTTCGGGCTTCAACCTCGCCCTTAACTCTCCCTAGACTCGGCGCGGTGGGGCAAATGCTAAAAGGAAGATTCAAGAGATTTTCTCGAAGAGCGCGCGAGTTTTTCCGCGCCACCTGGCGTGTTACGAAAATACTCCTCATTATTTCGGTCCATACTAGAGTTTTCCTTTGTTGCCCCAAACTGCATTAAGCGTACGAGTTAGGCAAGGATAAAAACAAAGGCAAATTGTTTTCTTTATAATTGTTTTTATCATTATATTGGCCGTACAGTTTAATATTAAGGTATTAGAATCTTAGAAGGATTACGCATCAAAAAGGCGTGAGTGAGATGTAATATTTCTGTATAAATGATTTTATGATGTAATATTGTGCCCTGATCTAACGTCATCTGTTCGTGTTCACATTCCGAGACGAGTTTGCTCAGTTTCTCTTACTTTCTTTGTTAATCAAGTCATTTCAATTTGCCCCATGGCGCACACACCACACTTGTACGATACCCTCGGTGCAGCTGATATTGAGGTCTCTAACTGAATGTTTTAGTATTTAAGTTGTCTCTGATTACAATCAGCCTGTTTGTGCGCCCTCAGCATTAAAAGTTTATGCGCGAAAAATAATAATTAATGAATAAGCGAATCCCTGACTTATCAACGAAGAGAGTGTCGTATCATGAATAGCGTACCGGGTACACTATTCAACTGAAACCGAAAGAAATCAGTGTTACCCTTATTGACTATGAATGGTTCGCCTCTACCAAACCTGTCTCTAAGACAAAAAAATTAAGCGAAGCTCTTTCACGTGATAGCGAGTAACACTTTATACGGAACACGAAAGCGCTGACAACAACGTCGAAGGTGCCTAGAAATCAAATATGCTACGACGTGTATGCACCTGCGACTGACTCGACAGCTGTCTCACACGAACAATTGCTGGAACTGTGACAATGCGACCGTTGCGACAGCAGCAGTTGCATAGAGTACGCGCGAGCACTCTTCCGACCTGAATGCTTAAAGCGCAGTTCAGTTCAAACGACCTGGGCGACACGTGAAAGAAGCGGAACGCTTTTGTAGCCGCACAGGTGTCGGCAACTTCCGTCCTGATGCCGAATGGGAGACTCGATTATTGCAGTAGTTCAGTTTGTACCGCTTGGAAAGAAAATGGATAGCGGCAGGTGAAGTTTTGTAACGGCCGGTTCAAAGAACAGCTCAGATTAAAACATCAAAGGACTATTCATTAAAAAGGGGTCGGGGGGTTGTTGCTTTAAATGATGATCTCAAATGTCGGAAACGGCCTATTGAAAGTGTCAGTTTATCTTACAGATTCTCCTCAGAGTTTGAACCAGCCAGATACACAGTGGAGTGAAATGGTACGGGTAGTGTAAAGGGCTTGAAATGGTGGTTAAAGGAGGGACAGGACTTGGCATCACGGATTAATCTAAATTATGGGTATAAAATTAGACCTAACTACTACACTTTCAAAAATTCACGTAGAACAATATATTACATGTTACTTTGTGTGTAGTACCAACATGCAAATAAACTCTTACCGACATGCAGATGGCCCACAGCCATTTCGCAGAAACGTCGTTAATCAGTAATATTATTATCGCAAGACGATCACTAGTATTGAAATTATATCTTCGTCAAGCATAGGATGGCACAAATTCCCTCAGTAGCGGCTACATTCAAGAGTCGAAAAAGAATGTCAGCTCATCAGGACATTACTCTTTCTAGATGACGGTAACGTCTAGCACGGAAACTTCGGCACCTATCTTGACTACACAAACTTCTGAATAACTGTGGTTCTGAAGACAAAAGTAACGTTCGGTGAAAATACTCTTTGTTTAAAGACGTGATTCTTCTGAACGAAAAATAATTTATTTTCTCTTCACAAAACGCCGTCTCTGTTATTCGAGGTAGGTGAACAAGAAACAGCTATACAGTGTATATAATCCTCTATACAGTTTGTATATGGCTTTTCTATTATTTCCATCGGTGCGGTTCATACCAGTATGAATTACACGTTTCTTGCCTTGTTGTAAATCTGTTATTTAAGCGTGCAAAAAATAATAAAAGGCTGCACCTCGATTTACGACAAAGTCGGAAAGCACAACATGCCCCCAATAGGCTGCTCATCTCGCGGTCACAAGACGGTCCAAAGCGCGGAGGAAAATGTTCGCTGCGTAAGCGTCGCATTAACCATACCAAACTGACCTGGGCAGCACATGGTATTTGACCAATGTTGGAAGAGCACTGGCAAAGAAAGGTCCAATGATGGTCCACTTTAGCCAATATGTTCCCAATATTGTCAATGCCATTATATAAAGTCTTCAGTGATGGCCCAGCTTACTCAATGAATAACTAATTTTGTATGTACACTGGCATAAAATGGACAATCATGGCATGTGAGCTCCATTGCCTTACAAATATTGAATGAACACTGGCATAAATTGGGCAATCTTGGCCTGTCAGTTTCATTGGATCGCGAGTAATGAATGAACACTGACATAAACTGGGCAATATTGGCAGTCAGTTCTATTCGCTTGCGAATATTCAATGAACACTGGCATAAAATGCCAATCTTGCTGACAGTTCTATTGGTTTGCGAATATTGGGTGAATACTGACATAAAATGGTCAATGTTGGCTTTTAATAACCCTTGGCGTGTTAACATTCGATGAACACTGCAATAAAATGGTCAACGTTAAGCTGTCAGTTCCATTGGCTTGAAAACGTTGAGTAAACACGAGCTTATATTGGTCAATGTCGGCGTGTTTCTACCATTGGCACATCGACAATTCAAGAACACAGTGGCATATAATGGTTAGTGTTAGACTGAAAATACCACTGGCTTAATATTGGAAGCATGTTGAAATTAGCGTGTTTAGGTTTGTTCGTTTTCTCGCGACAAGTTGAAGTTGCTCGAGCCCTCTAAACTTTTCTAAATTTTGTCAACACAGACTTCTGGTGTTTTTCAGCAAAGTAAGCAATAAAATACCAAGGTACAGACATTACAGGTGGTGTTTTGATGCTTTTTGTTCATATTATTGGGCTCATCGGGGCTGCCAACTGAAAGTGCCGATGTCCGCGTCTATGTCCTGCTGTCCCGACGCGGCCAAATGCATGGGACCTTGCGTTCTAGATTATATAATAACTCCAAGATCTTGTCAGAAAAGCTTTGAATCTCAGCTAAGGATTTGTGAACCGCACTTCGTGTCAGGTGAGGAATCTCTTTGCGATTGACTAGGTCAAGAAAATATTCTGAAATATCGTTGTACCATGACGGCTCTATGACACTACAGCACTACCGCTGCCACAATAAGACGCCAGATGCCTCCAACATGGCTCCAAGGAACTGATAGCAGACGACAATGTTGGTTTCGACTCCGAGTCTAACCAGAAGTGACGTAAGGTTCAAGAAGCCCATGCTGAAAAGCGCAAACAAAACGATCACAAAGAAGTAGGAGTGATCACATGAAGCGCTACTGGAAACTTAATTTTATTTGGAAAATACCAACGTATATACACACTTTATCATACCTGACCCCAAATAAATCTCAATTCATTTTTTGATGAAACCAGTGACGACGCACTGATGCAGCCGTCATCCTCCTTTCCCCTGATTTTGAACCTTTCAAAAAATTTTATTTCTGTTTTAGTTTTATATTTGCCCGGAATATGAACTTTATCCAGCAACACAGTGAACTGCCGAGTTCCCCGAAGGAAAATGCTTTACAGAAATTTGAGGCCCTATGTACGATCGGGTGGTGAACGAAAGCACTCGATGTCAAAAGCCTCATGTCAAATTCCCCACGACCGACACCCAACCCTTTTGCCCCGCCTTCAAAATGGCAGTTTCATCAAAAGCCCATGACGCGACTTCACAGATCAGGTGGCCGGGTCCTCACCGTGACGGCGGAGCATTCAGCTTTTAATTAAGAAAGAGTAAGCGTGCACGCGAGTGTGGGTAACGTAACCATGCCGTCATTTGTAGACCCTCAACATATTAGGTTAAGTCATGGAACAATGCTGGCTGAAGCGCCCACAGGGATTTTGCGCGTGGGGCAATCATGCTATACCCGTACGATCGCCCACATTTCGTTGGTGTTTTAGACTACCGATGTGCCGCATTCTACATATTTGTGTGCGTGTTCTCCTATTTATACTTTAGTTGAGCATGTTGGTGATCAGTGAAATGCAAGAAATAGTAAAACAATATGAGTTGTTTTGTCCGTCCTTCATGTCCTCTTCGTTCTTGTATTTAGCTCTCCTCTACTCGTTTATTTTGAAGCATAAGCTAGTTAGCTCCTATGGTACTGTGTACACACACGGAAACACCGAAGTGGCCGACAATTTTCTTAAAATGTAGATCGCCAGTTTGTTTCTTTTTTTTTTTCGTTGGGAGACATTTGATTCATCATCGCTTCTTTTTAGTTTCGACATTAGGCTTCAAGCTGATTTCGGAGCTTCGTGTCTGTCCGCCTCTTTTTGTCCCTTTCCTCTGGAGTTACCATGTACAGTCATGTCTGCGTTAATATGGACCCTGCTAATATGGATACACCACTATATGGACACCACTTTCGGGGACAAACTGGGAAAATTCATGCGTTTTTGTCTCGTTCCTATGGACAACTCTCATTAGGGACGATTTTTCTGCGGGAACGGAGGTGTCCATATTAACGAGACATTACTGTATAAGCAATCTCTACCACATTGGTTTTTCGGCCCCGGGATAGCAACTACGAGCAGAGACAGACGGAAAGGATTTCAGAGAGGGAGAGTACAGGGGAGAGGCGCGCCGACGGCATCGGAACGGGTTGCTTACGAAGGTCGCTCGGCCAAACTCCTGGTGCAAGTACCCTATCTCTCCCTCAGAAAGGGCGAGCGAGGGTGATGACAAATTCCCCTCCCCTTTTCACACACACACCATCTCTCCAAATCTCTCAGTGGGCGAGGAGGACTCGACGTCTTCGAACGCCGTTCACTTCGTTAATTCCAAGACTGACAGTGCCGGTGGAGCTACGCGCCCGCCGGAGCAGTAAATCGCCTCCTTTTCATCACCTGCCCCGCTCTCTGCGCGCGGTTACGAGAGGGAGCGCGATCACGTGATTAAAGACAGACGCACGATTGGTTCACCGAGAACTTAGCTGCAACTGCACTCTTAGCTTAGAAGTGAAGAAGTCCAGCACGCAAAACACACACACACACACACACACACACACACACACACACACACACACACACACACACACACACACACACACACACGCACACACGCACGCACGCACGCGCGCACGCACGCGCACACACACACACACACAAGTGCAGTCGCGTGACCCAAGGTCACGTGCCAAAGTAGGGAGGTGTTGGGGACGGTCGCGCAGCCTACGGACTGTAAAGCCTAACCCGTACAGCGCGCTTTTCCGCGCGTCTGACACGCGTCTCGGCCCGGCGCGCGCGCTCAACCAGACGCGTGCCAGTCAAACCACACGCAGCGTACCGGGCAGCGCTGCGCGTCTGCGTTTCCAAAGCGTCTGCCCAACGTAGCCAGATGCGCATAAGGAACAAAAGCAAATTTTAAATAGAAATCGCGCGTTAATGATGGCTCATGCCGTCAATATTTAGTTTTTTAATAGTAAGCACGCATTTTTGTGCAGAAATTTAATGAAGCTCAATTTCACTAATTTTCATCCTTTTTAGTGTGTATGCCTCATCCACCTTTCGGTATGCCATCGGCATCACCATCTCCCGCGCCAAAACATTTGCAGCTGGCGCTAGAGTTGCGTTGTTGCCGATAGTATTAATTTTGTATGTGCCTTTGTCTCTCGGTGTCCTTGTATTCTTTAAGTTTCGCCTGCCAGAGTGCAGGACTTGTGCAAAAGGTGTGGTAAACGGATGTCCGCGAGTGGGAAGGACGTAAGTACCCATGTTCGCCCTGCTGCGAGCGTTGGCGGGGCCTAAGCTGTTTTTATTTAAGCCCGTGGACATAAAAATTTTGTAAATTCCGCGTTCGCGAGTGCGCGTGCGTGCGTGCGTGCGTGCGTGCCGCGCGCGCTTTGTTTTGGAATTGCACAGGGGTTGTTACCCGTTTTTGTATGTGCATCTTGCTGTTTTGAGTGTGTGTTATTTTTCTCTCCCGTATCCCTTTCCCCACTTGGCGGTGGGCTAGCAGCGCACCTGCGTAAGGGTCTCAACTTTTCTGCCTAGCTTTGCACGCTGCAGAGTGGGTATCGCAATTTTACAAATAAAAATTATTATCAAATCAAATCAAATCAAAATTTATTTAGACAACCGTCAGGAATACAGCTGTCTGGGGGCCGCCACAAAAGGCATCGGCATGCCTGACAAGGCGACAGCCCCGCCTCTCCACGGCCAGACAAAATGAAAGTCTCAGAGGGCGAAAACTACTTGATCATGAAAGATCAAACATAAAATCCCATAAGCGGTACAAAACACTGTATTCAAAGAGAAATACAATGAACTAAAACCAGACTCGCCCCCACGTAGGACAAACAACAACGAGGCACATCAATTTTTATGCCTGCACAAACACGGCAAACAAAGGGGCCACAAAAAACAAAATGGTGCGAGCCAGCCATCTCTACAAAGATATTTCCTTAAACCCGCAGAAATAACGCACAAAAAGCAACATACGCGCAAAAAAAAACACGAAACTTGCGTTATTGTCGCACGTTTCGAGGCGAAAACTAGTCCTACATTGGCGAAAACAATGGAGAAAATTCAAACGCTCCTTGCAACTAGTGAACACGGCCGTTCATTGGTTGTCGCTTTCTGGACGCAGCGCGAGACGCGGCGCCTGGACGCAAAATATCTGGCTCCTCCAGATACGCCGGAATGCGCCTAAAAACGCTCCGTTTCGTCCCGGCGCCGGAAGTGACGTCAAATCGCAGGCGCAGACGCGACGCAGACGCGGAGAAAAGCGCGCCATGTGGGCTAGCCTTAAACGGGGAGATGCGGTTCGCAATTTATGCAATGTTTTCAGCGGAAAGAGCTCTTTTCTTCCAGGGAAATGAATGGCAAGATCAACCTGCCCATCTTACGGCATTGTGGTGTCAGTTTCTCAGCTGTTTCAGTGCATTTCATTGCTTAGCGGACTGTTTCTATCGGGCGAAGCGGCTCCGAATTTCCGCCATCCGACGGAGTGTGCAAAAAAAAAAAAAAAGAAAGGGTTGCGTCTAGATTTACGACAAAGTGGGAAGCGCAGAGCATGTCCTTAATAGCCTGCTCATCTGGCGGTCCTAATATGTACCGAAGCGCGGCGACAGATGCTCGATGCGGACGCGCCGCTCGAATCATATTCAGCTGCGCGACTTATAAGCTTCTTTTTCGCGAAATATTGGCATTTATAGCTCTTTGAGATTATCCCAACTTCGCGACTCTTCGACTTCAAAATACCGTATATGAGTGATCCCTTCTCAATTATGCACACTTATGAAGTCGAAGTTTAAATGTTTACCGAACATCCATATTTTGGAAGCATTTTTAAAATAGAAGGGTGCGTGAACGGCAAGCTTGGCGGATTTTTGTTTTCGAATTTATAACCATCGAAATTGTGTAGGCGAAAACTGAGAAATCTCTAACATGTTGGGAATTGTATAGACCACCTCATGTTTACAAAAAAACGGAGCGCCCCTAGCGGACGACACTGGCGCCGCGCATGCGCGATGGAGTGTGGGCAAGAATTTCGCCGTCGCCCATAAACAAACCATTGAAATGCGATGTTGTCGGTGTCGGTGTGAGTGCCTTTGCCCTTTTCCGCGTTCGAATTGTCGATTCTACGTCTTCTGGCAATGTCTGACTACTTGAGCGGCCTCAGCGAAATTTCCGAGGCTCGTTACAGCGCAAAACTTCGCGTGAATAATGTGACATGCGGCGATTCATTCCGCGTGGACGCCGCAGAATGGACGCTAAAGCCTGATTCGCATGATGAGATTCCGCTCGCAATTTTCAGTCGCGACATCGCTCGGTCTGCAAAAGCGTGAACCGTAGCTCAGATGGTCGGCGTCGATACTGAAAATCGCAAGCGGAATCGGACCAAGTGAATCAGGCATAACAAGTCGGTGATGGCCACTAGTAACAATGATCAACATCTCCTTGTATCTACTATTTACATCAAGCCTGCTTACCAACCTTTAAACGTAAGTCTTTTAAGGCCTGCACTTACTTCTTATCGCAAGTACAGGGCAAACATTTGGTCTACGGGCCGGTGTCGTCTAAAGAGCAGACGACAGGCAGAAACGTTTGAAAGAGCAGACGACAGTTCGAACGATCAGGCGGCCGTTTGAACTTGAAGACGCACTGAACGTAGTCCACAGGTGGTCCGTACAACTTGACGGTTTTCCGGCGTTCATGTTGGAACAAAACAAATAAATCGGACGACCACAAGTATCTGTGAATTCAACCCAAAGTGCTTCCCGCTCAAGCAATCGTGGTCCGACGGCGTCTGGTTTTCCCTTTTCACGGCACATATCCACGTTCTCGGACGAACCGAGCACATGAAAACTTACCTTCAAACCTTTCTCGACTCTTTTGGTACAGCCCCAGTCGCGGCGTTTTGACGAGAAGGCAAGTTTTTGTCTGGTTCCTATCAAAACAACGCAGAAAAACACGTCTCACATGGGGACTTCCGCCCACAGCCCCAGACCGGAAGTGCGCCCGACGCGTCATTACCGCGCCGTGACGTAAGAGTTGTGTTCGTGTATACAGACTCTACGTAGTCCGTTACAAGTTAAAAAAAAATCATTGTAATCCCTTGCATTTATCACTAATTTTGTAAGGAAAAATGTAGGTGCTGTAATATGTTGGTCGACCGGAACTTTGCCCTGGGAAAATGGCGACGTCGGTAAGCGCAAGGCAAGGGTAGGGGTGCACGCTTGCGCAGAAGCTTACTGGAAAAAAGAGGTGCATTGCAGCTCGTCCGCTTGCTAGCCCACAATGAAGGGGCGATGACATTGATAGAAAACCGGACTCACCGTGCAAACAATATTATGCAAACTTCAAGAATAAAAATGTTTGCATAAAAAAATTGTCTAAGTGCACGCGAGCTGATGAATCAGATTCGTGACCGTTTTTCTTTTTTGTCCCTTCACTTTTTCCTTCCTTTCTTCTGGCCAAGAGAGACGCAGAAAGGGAGAGATGACTATTTCGTATCAACTTCATGGACGAACATAGCCTACATTGGGGACAAAAGCGAAATTTCGGGAAGCCATAGCTAAGCAGCACATGATATTTGAACGTCAGTAAGGGGCAAGCATGGCACCTTCGGTCGGCAGCCTATAATCCGAGAGCTAGGAAACGCGATCTCGGAAAGTTGCCAATTAAAAAAAAAACAATAGTAGATTCAAAAGGCGCTTAGCGCGGCGGACGACATCTTCACATAGAAACGAGACAAGACGTCCGTTGAGGACTTTGAGAAGCTAGATGTTGCCTAATGGTCATATAAGTGTGAGTGGCGGCTACAATAAGCGCTTTTATAACAATCGTGTTTTGTTTCTTACCTTTAGGAGAGAGAGTAAGGTTGAAAGTAACGCCTCGAAAGTAAATGATTACATTTTGAGATAAGTGTCAGTAACCTTTATGCAAGTGGAGTGGTAACTGTAATTACTTGCAATTCAGCCCTGGTAATTGTAAAGTTATTCTTATTTTTTGTAACTAACGTGCACAAGTCTGATCGCATATTTGACCGCTCCCTAGTTGACCATTTCTAAAAAGAAAACACAACTACCTTTTCGCGACTGTCAGAATAGATTGTATTAGGCTTAACGTGAAGGAGTTCTATATCGAATGTATTTGTAAAAACAGAAGTGTTTTGATTGATTTTCTGCAACGTTCGACATGAGTTTAGGTGTGACCTATTTAAAATATTTTATTGACGTTCATATCAACAGCAAGCTCAACTCTAGCTCTTTTTTTTAATACGAATTTAATATGACATGTGCAAAATAAAATTAGTTACGACGTTTTGATTCAGAAAACATTTTGAATATTTAGAAAATTGGGTCCCGGTCTCTCAAAAGCCAGATTATTTAATAGTAGCAAGGTATAAGGTGGTTTACGAAAAAACATAAATATAACATATAGTATTTTTAATGACCTCCATTAAATTTTGAACCATGCCAGATGCGCGTCGTATAGAGGTTTTGTTGCGGAGTAAAATATTCCGTTTCTCCGAATTGCGGAGAATTTCACTTACTTTTAGGATTACACAATAACTAAGGTATTAACATTAGGTTATTAACAATACCAACCCACAATGTTGGCTAGAATCGCGCTATCCCTGGAAGCAGTCACAATTGAACAACTGACATGATTCAAGCTATAACTGCAGTCATACAGGTGAAATACAGTAGTTTATGTTTATATTCGCTGATAAACCACAATTATACCTTGGTGTCAATAAAACACAAACCAAATAAATTTGTTTTAATCTATCCTGAATTTCCTAAATTTCTGAAAGATTTGTCACTTAGACTCTATGAAACGGTTGTTATTTCAGACACATAATATTGAATTCGTGTCTGAGCTCTCTGTTTATGCTGAGCTTTTTAAAATATCTGAAATAGGTAAGACTTGAGAACTTGCTAAGCATTATCAAAAAATGGCAAAATCCTCAAAGAAACACGCTCCACATTAATTAAAAAAAAACTATTTGAAAATATAAGAAAATACTATTTCTAGAGAATTACAGAAGATGCAAGCAAGCTGGTGAACTTTCAACATTGTAAAACCGAGACGTAGGACAAAAGGAGAAACTGAGTATAAAGGTTTTTCGAGTGTAACAAATTGCTTTTATTTTCAGAAGTTAAAAGAGCACTCAATAATCAAAATCTTGCAAACCAGATGTCCGATCAGATTGTAGTTTGCGGTATCCCTCATCTCAAAAATGCTCCAAAAACATTTTTTCGTCAAAATAAAATTTAATCTTTTGAATCAACCTTGCATGAGCTGAGATGAAAACGCCCATATGCAATCGTGTCAAAACTAGGAAGAGGACAGAACCATATATGACGAGTCACAGCTTATGGTACAATTAGAAACGGGGTAGCAGCGGTAATTTAGGTCACAATGAAATGTTAAAATGCCAACCAATCTTTCTTTATTTTTACCAAATAGTTGCCTCAATGCACAATACATTTTCGATGCATTTTATTTTTTCTCTGAAGTATATTGAATATTAACTTGGGTGTAATACCGCTATCTCCAGCTGTCAATAAGGTAAGCAGGTCACGAAGGAACATGTGGGTAAATCTTTGCGTCAGGCATTAGAAGGCGACGCAGCAGACGGGAAGCTCGTTTAATTCCACTTTCACAAATGCAGGACGATTTCCGCCTCATCATCTTAGCGCTCGTTGCAATTATGAGTGGTATCCTGGATGTAATGATATCGGCACTTACAGGGAGAAGCGTCGCAATTTTCGCTGAAGCGAAGAGCTTATACGACGCCCGAAAATGCTTTTCAAAGAAAGGCATTGAAAAAATTATTTTCGGAGTATAAGTCGATAAGCCTCCGAGAGCAGCATCTCATTACCGATGTGGAATACGAGTGACTTCCGTAAGCAGGTCCAGTAATGGCAAACTCGCTGGCAGAGTTTGATAATTGAGATTTAATAAAATGCGTCTAGATGCGAGTTTCCGAATTTTAATTTCAATCATGCACTTTCCGCATTTGCGTGCTTGCAACTCTCGATAAAATATATCTGTAAGCTTGGTGAAATAATGCACAAAAAAAGAAACTAATTACTGAAGCCTGGAGACAGTCGTTTTGCCTTGTGAATTTGATGTTGCGTGTGTTTGCTCCTAATTCTGAAGTACAAGGACGAAAGTTAAACAAAATGACAAAATGTGTAATATTTTAACAAGGTTTTCAAAATTTATCATGTGAAACATGATGCCGTTTTCATGCCAGGTGTTACATCCCTACATCACACATACGCAAAATACTTTCTGAGGTGTTAATATTCTTTAAGGTTTCTTTGTTAATTGCAGGAAATAATTATATGTATAATATGCGGAAAATAAGTGCAAAGGGCTCTAGGTACAGAACAAAGATCTAAATTACATATATATTTTGACTGCACACTAAACGAAGAGGGGTGTACTTACACCCCTATGTCACAATATACGACACCCTAAACTTCAGTTGGGCGTAGCAGCGCACTGACGTTCAACCGACACTACCAACCTCACGAGCGGTTTGATAGCTGAGTTGTAGAACTTATTAAAATAGCATAGGTAAGTGTAACAGACTGTAAAAAAAAAAAGTTATAGTGAGCTTTGCCAGCTACTGTAAAACCTCAGTGTTTCTTTCTGAAGTCTATGATTCTTTACTTTAACTGCTTTAATATCTTATATCTCACCGTCATCAAGCCTCGTAAAAGTTGGGGCCGTGCCGTCAGCTTGATGTCGGTGCGCTGTTCGGCGAACTGAAGTTTAGGGGTGTCGCATATGTGACAACAGGTGCGAAGGCTACACCCTTTTTTTTAAGTGTGTAGTGGCTGAAACACCATCGCAGTAAGTAAGAATAAAATGTGTCGATTGATTGTCAAATTAGTTAAGAGGGATGGTGAGTTTTAGGCTTCAGTTCCTTGGCTTGGGTCTTCGCTACAAAAATCGAATAAAGTAAAACGTCTAGCTTTCGTCGCCACATCAACTTTTAGTATTTTGAAATCACTTTTCGCGTTAACATTAAATTAAAGATATTTTGCCGAAAATCAATGAACAAACGATAACCACAACTTAGTTTAGAGTGGTAATCTTACAAATTTAGGGCAAATGAGTCAACTACATCGATTTGATAGGCGGACTGGTGCCTACTAAATGGTTGTGTGTATCCCGAATCTTAGTGCTCACATTCTGAAGTGTATTTTGAGGCAAACAATAAAGTAATTATTTAATTGAACGTTAAGACGACCTTAGCCACACTTATGCAATCCTTTCTGTCACAGGCATACTTTATTTTTAAACTATTTTTCATTGCAGTACGCACTTTAACGAAAGCAAAGTAGATATTGGTGCTTCCGTTGTGTCGCCATTGCCGTACCGTACCGTCATCAGCTACATTTAGCGGGCTAACATACTACAGTCTTTTAATTCTGGTGCTACGGAGAAAGCACGGCGAACTACGAGGTTAATAACGAGTTTTTTATGGAGCCGGAATAAAACACGGTGGATAGACCGAACGATCGGTACTTCGGATCGGGTGCTCGGACCAATCGTTTTCCATGAAACAGCTTTTAGAAAAGCGCGTTTGCAGGCGATCGGTGCAGGTCCCGCACATTTGCAACGGACATGCGCAATGGCTGTTTAACGGGTGTAAAGAAAGGGCATGTTTTGGGGGGGGGGTGAGGAGTGTTCGATAATTTCACAAAACCGAAGGAGAAAAAACATTTTGCTTTTCAGAAATACACTGAAGCCAAATTTGTGGAACTAACCACATTTTGTCTCGTGTTGCTAGAATGGGAGCGCTAAATGTGGCGGCAACGTCCCCGCCGTGACTAAACAGTTCGTCCGCCAAAGGAGCAGACGATCTTCGCCTGAATCATGGCGCTAGAACGTTTTGACGATGAGTTCGAATTGGCTTCACTCGGCGTCGGCGTTGGTGGGAGGAAAAAATCTCCTAATGCAACGCGCGCAGCCACGTGTCAAAAGAATGCACACGTGGCTGCGAGCGTTGCATTATGGGATTTACCTGCTAATTTTGTGTAAAACTTACCCACCAAATCTAGCAAAATGTTCCTGCCAAATTTAGCGGAAAATTTCCTTCCGAAATTTAGCGGGTCGATAGGGTCATAACGTGAGAACCACGTGTGATGGCACGTGACATGTGAGGCTGCGGACTAGGCCACGTACACAAGCTTGCACGGTTTGGCAACGAGCACGCGTTTATATGAGAAGGCTTTGTGAGCGGAACCTGATGACGCTATCGCGTTCCACTCTTAAAGGCGAAGCTTAAGCGCCCCCAAGCTTTTGCCTTTATTAACGATTTAACTCCTTTCCACCCGAGTTTCAGTGTTTACCATTATATTCAACATGCCGATAGTTTCTTTTATTATTTAAATCGTAGTGACAGCAGACAAATTTGATTTAAATGCCGAACAATAACTTGTCAGGGAATAGGTCCTTCAGTTTGTTTCTTTTTGAAGAATGGAAATCTGGCGAGTCGTGAAATTTCCGCCCTATTTCTCTGGGGCAAATACAAAATAATGATTACCCCTCGCGCCAAAATGAGTACAAAAACACGCGTATTTCGCGCAACATGCACAACATGAAGAAAATCAAAGCAAGCATTCATTTCCCTCGAATGCACGAGCAATCTTTGTCCGAGTTTCCTCAAATTGGAAAAAAATGAACAGAAATAAATATTCAGTAACATAGCAAAAACAAAAGCTACTGTCATCAGCACGTGCCTTGGAAGCCAACGTTTTGTAACGATTCCGTTTGGGTGACGAAATAAAAAAACAATTTGGTTTCGTATGCAAATGTTTCTCGCCGAAATGAAAGCTGCGATAAACATTTTAAGGTGCAAGCACGGGCTGTTGGAACCCATGGGTCGTTTCTTTTGCGCTGAATGGGACACGGGAAGCTGATAGGCACGTATTCTGCTGTAATGACGGAAGCGTGTTTCACAAGCGACCCGAATTCCTTGGATGAAGTAAATGCGCTTCGCCCTTCGTTGAAAATGTGATGAAATATACGACACTGCAGCTTGAACAATCGAGCTACACTATTCAAAAACTCGTAGCATTATTTTTCCCAAATCACTCGGGAGAGCCAATCACTAAAGTCTACAGAAAAAGCTCGGGCGAATGACGAGGTAGCAGAAAAGCTTCGAACAAGCAAAAGCGGTCTGCCTTGTGAAGCTGAGCTGGCTGAGCTTGAGGTTTCACGTGCCTAAGCCATGATCAACGACACAGCGCAAATTGTCTTAACGCAGAATCTGTTTAAGGGCTGGGATATCCGAGGAAATAGTGCCGGAATGTCCCGAAAACCGTTACGGAATGTTTCTTTCATGCTTCAGAGCGCAATCAATACAACGTTTAAGAGATAATTCAGAGGAACTAGCGAATCAATTAAGAGGAGAGAGAACAAAAGTTTAAACGCGAACAACGAGAATCGAAACTTACGACCCCGTGGTAATGAGCCCGACACTTTACCGCTAAGCCTAATCCGTCTACTCTCGGTTCGAGCGCGAATGCCGAACGCCTGCGTCTCGCGTTCGGCGTTCGCGTTCGAACGCTGAGTGTAGACAAGCGTTGCTAGGGTTGCGTCAACAAACTACATCATTCCAACCGGAACTCGATGCTCTGGCGTCGTCGAGCGCTCTCATCTCTTGTCCCTTAGTATCTATCCGCGTATAACGAAAGCCTCCTATGCGGAGAGCAAGCCGTCTGCTTCGTGCGCAGTAGTTGCGGTGACGTCAGAGCGACGCCGAGCTCTGATTGGCTCTGATTGAAAGGATAGTGGGTAGACCTCAATGCTAGATTCCTCGAGGTTTACCCCTATTTCTTTCGATCAGCCAATAAGAGCTCGGCGTTCAGACATTATCACAACACTCTACATGAAGCATAGTAACTTCCGCTCCGCATATAGGGAGCTATGGTAGAACCAACAGAAGTTAAAAGAAAAATAAGAATTGCGCCAGAAGCCTCAAAGAATGCCGCGGAAACACCTTCACTGTATACCAACATTATTTATAGGATCGAGATTATTTTTTTTCTAGTAGGTTTAATTATACCTTCCGCCTCGTCGTTCGTTCATCTTTCTTCGTACATTCCTGTCATCGGATTTCCCGAGGAATTTGCGGTAAAGTACACGCATCAGATTTATTTGAGTATTTGCCTTCCAGTGAAACGAGGTATGATATACATGATGTGCATGTGGCGTGCGGCAATAATGTTCCTTGTATAAAAATCCCCAAAACGTGGGATTTCTTTAAATGCATTTGCGTTTCCTACAGCGTAGATGCTTAAATTGTGTATGTCTGCTGCGCTGCGCGAGGACAGCGCAGCAGAGGCTGGTTGCGCTATTTCTCCACGGGGTGCGGTGCCGTCGGTGCCGAGAAGCGCTCCGATTGCAAACCGAAACCAAAAAACCCGTCGAAGTTGTGCGGTTTTTCAGAAAGCCGTAAAATACCGCGCGTGCCTTCTATCGTTCTGCAATTTGTTGATTTAGTGTTTTTCGATGATGCTCAGCAAGATTCTAATTGAAACCATGCCCTTAAACTCAATATTTAAGAAAAATCAATTACGCGAAAATAATTAACAACTTAATTATCCCGAACTTTAATAATTTTCCTAAACTAGGCCCTGGCCTAGGACCAAAACGACACAAGCCTTTTTTTGGTGCGATGCGTAGTTTTTGCAATATCGAATTTGTCCACTTTTCGTGAAACACCTTGTATATACGCCGTTACTTATAACGAGTTAGCGCCAACACTGATATATACATATTTTTTTGCAATGCCCATTATCACCGTACATGATTGACCCATTAATACTGTCCTACATTTTGCAAATGACAAAGGCGCAGCAAAGCCAGGTGCAGTAATTAAGCACAAAAAAGGCATCAGGGAAGGCACCTTTTGTTCGTGATACAAAGCGGAAATTGATCACGACGTGAACGGATCCACTCAAGCAATCCATTCGTTGTGTTTGAACCAAAACACGATGTCCCAATTTCAAAAACTTTCCGCGAGACCATTCGCTTTTCCTTTTTTTTTACCAAAAGTGAATTCGCTTTCATGAAAAGTTCCTTTGGTTTCAGACATTGAGAATCAACCAATTTCTCATCGGAACAAAAAACTGCATTTTTCACATTTTATTCTGTTTTTAGACAAGTTCGGATGTGGGTGTTTTGTTTCCTCTCCAAGGATCGGTATTTGTGCTAGCTTAAACTCGAACGCCAGCCTGAAATTTGGCCTCTACAACGCATCACCGGAACTCCAAGCTCACTCAATTCTACGCCAAAGCAGCGAAACAAATCCGCCCTCCCTTTCTCAAGTTCCACCAGCGACCGATGATAGACGACTACCCGCGTTCGCCGTCTTGAAAGAATTTGTTCGATAACAAATCTTCTTTCGAAATTTCAGAAGGTCATCTATCTTCGTTGGTCGGCGCCTTTCTGGTTCAGAAACCTAGAGACAGTTCGTCTGCTCTTTACTTGTCTGGTTTCGGTATTCGTAAGAGTTTATCGCATTAGTAGATGATCCGTCACTGTAGTGGCGTGTCTATGAACTGTCTAACGTTTAAACAAGGGCAATAACTGGAGTTCTTTTCGGCAAGTCAGTAAAATGTGCCTCTAACATTCCAAGTTATCTAGTTCACCCGAGTTCACGAGAGTCAACCCTCCAATTTACAAGTGCTTTGGACTCAACTGAACTCTACTCGGCCGAAAATATCTATGGCTAGGTGTGCATTATTTGAGGGTATAATGTGGTTCCGAGTGGTTGTCTTTGATAATACGAATATAGTGAATCTCGCTTTTCAATGTAAAACGAATCACTGTTTTTCACTCGCTAAAGGTAACAATGACTGGCTTGTAGCGAGAGTATTTCGGGTCAAATTGTAACTGATATATAATTTATTAGATATGCATGAAGTTGAACCGTTTTTAAAGCATGAAATGTTTTTAACGCTACCCCCAATCCCAAAACAATGCCTGTCCGTCCGCCCGTCCGTCCATTTGCCGCTCAATTTAGTGGGGAATTGATGTTTACATAATTCGTTTACTGCAGTGACCCTTGACTACGTCAAGGAACTTATTCAGTTTTCCCGCTAAATATAGCGGACAAATGACGTCTTTCGCAAATTTGGTAGTCAGGTGATTTATACACCAATTCAGTTTCCCCGCTAAATTTGGCGGAGAAATTGATTTCCCGTAACCTGACGTCACATGAAGTACTCACCAATGTGATTTCCGTTTAAATGTAGCATGAAATTTGACGTCACACGACACGACATGACGAGACCTATGCTATACAAGACTGTATCTAGTCTTCCAGGCATATTAAAATGATGACTTCTTAAACGCTGAATTTCGTGTATATTAAAACTTTAAATGTAAAGTTCGCTGCGAATTATTGTTCTATACATTCAGTAAACTGCACGCTGAATTTCGTGTATCTTAAAACTTTAAATGTAAAGTTCGCTGCGAATTATTGTTCTATACATTCAGTAAACTGCACGCTCAATTTCGTGTATCTTAATACTTTAAATGTAAAGCTCGCTGCGAATTATTGTTCTAAACATTCACTAAACTGCACTAATAGAAACAACCGACCACTCGCAAATTGTTCGATTTATAAACGCGAATCACACAAGCAGCCAGTGATAGGTCCACCGCAAACAAGTTTATGAGGATAGAAACAGAGGGAGGCGAGAGGACGAGAGAAACCGCGGAGACGTAAAAACACCGAACCCTGGCAGGAATATAGTTAGAGGGTAGATGCAACGCTAATCGCCTTTGTATCTGCTTAGTTCTTCGAACCCGTTCCAACACCGAAAGTGGGCATACACGTCCTGGCTATCGCGTTTGAAGAATTTGTAGAGACAAAACAGCTAGGATTGAGTCTTCCACTAGTCAGTGACATCAGAGCTTGGCACTCCGACGTACTCGCGCGGTTTCATGTACTCCTCTTCTCAGTTTTGTTCTGCATCGAAAGCATACAGCACACGCCGTATTTACTCGAGCAAGGAGTGCAAGTGTCGTCTGCTTCTTCTGCAGGGGTTGTGGTCACGTCACAGAGACGCCGAGATCTGATTGGCTCTGATTGAGGGATAGTGGGTAGAACCAGAGCTGTGGTTCTGACGTCACCACTACCCCTGAAAAAGAAGCAGACGAACTTGCCCTCCGCATAGAGGCTCTTTCTATGAGCGAGGTAGGTGTGTCTGCCTCACCCAGAGCGCGTCTACGGCCAATCATCGTGTTCCACAGTATAAATATAGCCAATGGCGAGGTCAGAAAAGAAATTCCCTAAATACGCAATCTGGGCCGATAGTATTTTTGCGTAAGGACATTATCTTTGAACAATCGATGCTTGGTTGTCTCTACTCCCCTAAGAAAGAAATGTACTACACGGGCTTTCTTTATAAGCAGCGTGTCTCTTATTTAAATAAGTATGAAACATTAGTGTACTCATTCTGCATTTTTTTGTTTGCCTTTGTGATATCCCCTACAAAAAGAAAAAACAAACATAATTCCCGTGAGATTTTCGAGCGTCATACCATAATGAAAATGTTATTGACCACGTTAGGCTACAATGCAGTCACTGTTTCGTGTGTTGACAATCACGCGTCTTGTTTAAACAAATGAAACTTGTCAAACTGGAAAAGGGAGGGCATGTTTGGAAAGCGAGGGACAACTTTCATTCGAATTTATTTTATAGCTTCCAGAAACATCGGAAATAACACAAGATAGCTGTGTTGAATATTTCTTTTCTTTTTGTGCTGGGTTAATTTTTGTCGAGTAACCACGGACGCGAGCGAGATTCCGGCAAGGATCCTCCAATTTCAGCAGCAGGGCTGGCATGTAATTGGCACTAATTGCATACTATTAAATGCGATAAATTGCGTCGATCTGGCGCTATTAAGTTCAAACCTAAACCTTCCTCGCTGGAAAACATATCATTAAAAAAAACGCTTTTGTTCGAAACACTGCGGGGTTTAAATAGTACAAAAGAAAGGCAAACAAGCATTATTCGCTTTCCACATTGACAACTCTTGTGAACCGGTATCATATTGCTGGAAGGCCCACATGATGTAATTACAACCTCACGATACATACGATTTTGAAGTAACTTATAGCATTGAAGCTATGTTGAAAAAACTGTTGCGATCAGGTTATGGGAATCTCAATCTGTAATCTAACTTTAAAGACACCATGTAAAGAAAGGCAAAAATTCAGTCTTTGAAATTACAATAACCCAGAAAACGTTCGCACCGGCATGCATGAGCAAAGTGAATGCCAGAGGATTTTATTTAAAATAAAAAAAGGTATTTGTTTAACGACCGCAACGCACGAACGTCAACGTTAACGTCAACAAACTAATAACTCTTCAGAAAAAATATTCGTTTCATTGCTAATGCTCCGTACGACACACATACTGAACCATTATATTTGAGCTACAATATCATAAAATTTTCTTTTTATTTATGACTATCGTTTGCTATTTTCTTACGCCTTTTCAACTTTGGAGTTTATTGCTTTTTTGTCACAGCTAGCAAACCTGACTGAGCGTGAATCAGTCTTCGATGTTCGTCGTAGAGAATTCTGGAAAGTTCCCCATTTCCGTACACATTATGCACTGCAGCCTCTTGCTCATAATCTACCTACATTGCTTAACAACATTGTAATGAACCGCATCGATATTCATTGTATAACTAAGAAAGCATTGCGTACTTTTTTGTGTTGCTAAATTAAGAAAAAAAATTGTTCTCTAGTGTCGGTGATTTTAAAATTTTATAGGAAGGTTTTAAATTGTTTGATTTGAATATTGTAAGAAATATTTAGGATTGTTTAAATATGATTGTGTTCCTGTACATGCAAGGGCACCGGACCCAGTCAAGCTAGCTTCTGTTAGCTTTTTGTCCGGTGTCCTCGGCATAATGTTGCTGAAAATAAAGTTCAAGTTCAAGTTCAATTCATAGTGTTTGAAGCCCAGAATAACACTCCTAAATTGAGCTAAGAAATGAGGTGGTAAACGGAAACCAGTAGTGAAGATTAATCGCGGAAAAAATATATCCTAAACAAAACAATTTAGGTTTATCACCTGGTAAAATATCGGGTGGTTAATAAAGCATCTTCCCTCATAACCGATGAAGAAAGGAAATTCCTTCGTCTCAATAAAAGTCAGTTAATAAAAAAATAAAAATAGAGCACCTTTGTTTGAAAGGTTGAAATACACAATATAGAGAATTCTCTTTATATAATCGTATTACCAGTTGGAGTGTGCTTATTTTTTGCAGCGCTACGCGTTTACCAGGGCGTAATGTTTAAGGTAAAGAAACGTAGAAATTATCTAAATTAATAAATTCTAAAACGCCCCGACGCGGATGACTTCTATAAGATACATTATGAAAAAGCAATATAAAGTGGTTTTCTTCAATAAATGCTCCGCCGTAATTACCTTGCATATGCCTCAATAATAGGAAATTAAAACAATATTCACTAATAGCCTAAAGGCTGTTTAACACACTTGAGTCAGTCTGACTGCGTCCGATCGCAACTGCTTGCGGCATTAGAGGAGCATTTATTGAAGAAAACCAACTTTTTCCTGTTTAGCTTTCCTCCTCAACTCATAAATCGCCCAGTCTACCAAACAGTTCAAGAAGACGAAAAGAGAACCATAGTCCCTCTAGAAGATTAGCCCGTCGCTCAAAATTCAGACAAAGTTGCTTTCCCCACCCCGTTCACCCCGAAGCTGACAGTGCTGTGGAAGCTACGTGCTCGTTGGGCCAGCCACACTTTTGCCACGTGATCACACTCTCTCGCGAATACCCACGTGCAGCGTATGAGGTCAGGTGATGAAAGGAGGTGGCTGATTGGTCCGGCAAGCACGTAGCTTCCACCACAATGTCAGCTTAGGGGTGAAGGGGTTGAGTGAGGTCCGGTGCCGTTGTGACGTGCGTCTGGTCCCGGTGACGCGCTGCGGGGGCCCGATGACTCGCTGCGGGGTCCGCGGATGTATCACAGTGAAAAGGCAGCAAGTTTACGAAGGGATGGAGGTACGAAATTGTCCGCTGTGTTTTCAAATTTTCGTACCGAAAGTCAGGCTTTTGGCTTACTACCTTTTTTCTTTTGGCCCACTCAACGATCTGCTATGAGTTAAATCCCAATCTAAATTGGATTTATTCCAGCCCAAAATTCGTTTCATGGGCCCTTTAATGCTTTTACGGGTTGCTATGGCAGTAGCTGCGTCGGCTCCAACAAAACGGCGTAAGTACCGGTTTTGTTGGAGCCGACGCAGATGTTGCCATAGCAACCCGTAAAAGGATAAACTTCGCAAACCGTTGCAGTCGCACTCGGTCGAACTCACGTACGTGTAGGAACCAGCCTTAAGAAACGGATGGCATAGCTTATCCCGTTTACGCTTCGTGCTTTATGATTTCTTCTTTGGCGTGGCACTACTATCAGTGGCTAGTACTGACACCGCACCCCTATTGACTTTGAACTCTATTGACAATCGGTACAAAAACGCAGCATTTGTGCTGAAGCACTTGAATGGTAAGACTTTTCTTTGTTCGTAAATTTATTCAAGCCGCACTGCCCAATCATGAGTTGGGCGGTGCGACAATAAATATTAGCACACGTTACATTTTCACATCACTATTTTTCAAACGCCAAACAGAATACCATACAGACACTCAAAAGACAAAGAGAACATCATACATTGCTTCGACTTTCATACGTTCAAACGTTTGACCTTTCAGATCTCGCTAATTTTTACTACCACCCACAGAAATCCCACTTTCACAACCTTCTTTTTTTTCTAAATTGCAATCTCAACAAATAATATAGTAACTATAACGTTGACGCCATGCAAGCGCTTTAATAATATATAGATATAGTTTGCAGGAGCTGGAAGTCGAATTTGCATAAAGTGTTATTGTTGTGTGAAGGGGGCTTATTTGATATGCGCCATTGAAAGATAAAAGAAGGCTTGAATTCGGTGGTTTAGAGGTGGGACCTTTTGTTTGGAGGATCAATGTAGCGTCCATAAACGTTTCGGTTGTTTTGTAAAGAATGAATAGATTGCATAAACCATATTATTTAGAGAACATAGCATGATGGATAATGTAGGCAAGCTTGTCAGCGCGAGGTAAGCGTGTATTAAGTTAAATTCCAGAGATTTATAAAAGATTATCTCGTATAGTTTTCCAGGATTATACGCTTACGATGAACTGCATTCATCTTTTTGATTGTGCAATACAACCTTTCACTCTGAGATATTCCACTTATACATTTAATACGGTTGCGACCAAACAATAGCTTTGGCTGTTTTAATATAGATAATACTGGAAATATGCATTCTGCTGCATGAAGGGCTAAAATCTGCGAAATCAATAATCTGGAATATTACGAGAACTTGATCTTGTAAAACAATCAATTAGAATGTGTTCTGCCTTCCACAGTACTTTCTGCGGTCCTACTAATGGAACTTCAACTAAATTTGCCATTAAAAAAAGGGACTTAAATAAACAAAATCAAATATAATACCTTCAAGTAAAGGTACACTCTCACAAATAGTTGGAAGGCTAGAAACTACTCAAGGCGATTGTAGTGATCAGTGAAAATTTCTCTTGCGTCGAAGTAATGGAGTAAATATTTTAGCCAAATTTAACTTTCCATTCTAGATCTAAGATATGCCCTAACAAGACACACGGGTAGACAAAGCTAGTAAAGATGACCTGAACATATTTGTTCTCTATGTCTGATTTTAAAAGCCCGAAGAAGCGAACTCTCAGAGCGAAACGGTGCCTGAGTGTGCAGGCCAAAGGCTGCGAAGTTCATTTTCAAGGACGGAAGGTTAAGGTACTGACAGCCGCACGAAGCTGTGTACAATACCTTTCTTCATCATCTTTCCCACATTAACGGAAGTAAAAATACCGCATCTGATAAGTCAGTATAAAAAAAGAAAACACGCTCATGTAAATTTGCTGTGTGAAAATTCTCAACAGATTACCAGGACAGATGAGACCTGTTCTGAAGTATCACAATTTTTACACATATTGACAAATATTTCGTCATGACAACGAAAATAAATCTGTGAGGTGAATTTCTATTTTATACAGTTGA